>VNJS01004574.1:0-28834 GCA_008042575.1 Drosophila watanabei
AGGAGAAGCATGAACAATATAACACAGGGACAAGGTTTTGCTGTTGGTCAAACACAGCCAGGGTCAGGATTGAATTTACCAGTCAGGGAACAAAACGAGAGATTTGTGAATCGGCAATCTAGTCGGAACTCTGAGAGGTCGCACACTGAGAAGGTGCCCGGTATCACCCGGAGTCAAAGATGGCTTGCAGACAGAAGATTTTCTGTACAGAGTGCAAGCACTAGCACAACAGAATTTGAACGGAGATCATCAGCTTCTTTGTGATCACCTACATCTGTTCTTTACCGGCAAAGCTAATGAGTGGTATTGGAAATTCCACCAAGCATGTACACAATTTACTTGGGCAGACTTTTGCAGGGAATTTAGACACAAATTCAGAGATGTAGATACCGACACGGACATATGGGAATCTATCAATAATAGGCGACAAGCAGACAGAGAACCATTCGAAGAATAACAATTCCAAGTAGAATTTTAGTTTCGCGTTTGAGTACTCGACTTTCAGAACAGTCGAAGTTGAACTTTTGATTCGACATGCAAAACCATCGCTAAGGTACAAGCTAATGCATTTCCGAATAAATTCCTTAGTTACCTTAAGGGAAGAAATACGAACACACGAACAATTTTGCAAGCAAAATAGGCTGCAGCAGGGAAAGAACCAAGCTGCAATACGACCTTATATCGCTCAGCTAGAACAGGAATCTGAGGACGTAGGACTAGAAGATGTGTCAGCACTACAGCCTAGTCAGATTAAATGTTGGAACTGTGACAAGTTAGGCCATAGGTTCGACGAGTGTCTTGAAGTTCGCACCATCTTCTGTTATGGATGCGGAGCCAAGAACACGTTTAAGCCAAACTGTCAGCATTGTAGACCATCGGAAAACCGACAACGGGATGCGTCGGCCAAAATCCACGCGTCGCATCCGAAACATTAAAATCCAGTAGTGGTACGCAGACAGAACCGTGTGAAGTTTCAAACCTGCGAGAAGTACACCCAAACACAGCGAGAGTTAACCAGCCATATCATATACGTGAAGCACAGTACGCTGAAGCCAGACGAAGAATATTCGCGGACGTTTGCAGCAGTATTGACGCTCACAAGCCCAGACGTTCAACATTCAGAGCACGATTATTTTGGAAAAAGGTTCGAAAGAACCGGAAAAAGTTGATAGCAGCAGTTTTTGTGAATTCCGATAATCGCTTATATACAGAAATTGACTTAGAGGGTAAGCGCTATGTAGCGTTACTCGATTCAGGAGCTACAGTAAGTTGTATCGGAGGCAACGCCGCTAGAGTCCTAGCTCAGAACCCAAATTTACGAAAATGTTCAGGTCGCATTAGAACCGCGAATAACGCTGAGTGCCCAGTTGTAGGCGGGCTCGTTGTAGACATTAATTATCGGAATCGTACACATCCAGTCGAATTTTATATGATTCCAAAGCTCAAGCAAGATATATATCTAGGGGTTGATTTCTGGCGAGACTTCGGCCTGTTGTCTAAAATAATGGACGAGACCGAAAGTGTAGGTGAACTTGATGTAAGGCGAGATGAAGATCCAGACGATAGCCCGAAAACACACATTCTTTCGAGTGAGCAACAGAAGAGGCTAGAAACTGTAATTTTTAAGCTTCCCTCTTACGAGTCGGAAGGATTGATCGAACTCATTTGATAGAACATTCCATAGACGTTGGGCAAGCGAAGCCGGTAAAACAGCGGCATTGGCCCATCTCACCAGCTAGGGAGAAAATTATATTTGCTGAAATTGAGAATATGTTAGCGTTAGGCGTGATCGAAGAATCTCGAAGCCCATGGAGTAGTAACTGCGTGTTGGTGAAGCGAGGAGAAAAAGTTCGGTTATGCTTGGACTCGAGAGAGGTAAACAAGCTAACCATAAAAGACGCCTATCCACTCCCTCATGTAGACGGAATCCTCAGCAGATTGCCAGGACAAGTCCAGGCAGTGTACAGCGTTCACGATCCCCAAAAGGCCTTTGTATCAATACAAAGTAATGCCGTTCGGCCTGTGTAACGCCGCACAAACGCTTTGCAGACTGATGGACGCAGTGATACCAGCACATTTGCGCACTAGGGTATTCGTACACCTAGATGACTTATTAATTCTGTCGGAAGATTTCGAGTCACACATGGTGTTGTTAGAAGAAATCGCGATGCAGTTGAGGAAAGCTAATTTAACAATCAACATAGCGAAGTCGAAATTTTGTATGACCGAGATTAAGTACTTAGGCTTTATTATAGGCTACGGACAGCTCAAAGTCGATCCAGGCAAAGTTAGCGCAATTGACACATTTCCGACTCCGACTACAGTCAAACAATTTCGCAGGTTCTTGGGATTAGCAGGCTGGTACAGGCGATTCGTATATAATTACGCTACAATTACCTTGCCACTCACGGAATCACTTAAGAAAAACCGTAAGTTCAGTTGGGATCCGGAAGCTGAAGAGGCGTTTAAATTAGTGAAGTCGAAACTAACCTTCTCACCTGTATTACGAACACCAGATTTTCATAAAAAGTTCATTTTGCTTTGCGATGCTAGCCTGTACGGACTTGGATGCGTACTAGCGCAAGAGAATGAAGATGGTGTTGAGTTACCAATAGCGTACATGTCCGAGAAGCTGACAAAAGCACAGCGAAACTACTCGGTGACCGAACTAGAATGTCTAGCCGTGATAAGAGGGATTAAGAAGTTTCGTGCATATATAGAGGAACAGGAATTTTGCGTAGTGACAGATCACGCATCCTTACAGTGGCTGAAGAAGCAAAAAGACTTGTCAGCTCGATTGGCGAGATGGTCAATTCAGCTGCAGGGTTTTTCATTCAGTATAAAGCCCCGAAGCGGCTCGCAAAATCAAGCCTAGAGGAAGTCACAGATTCAGGCCCAATCATTGATTTGTCGTCTAGCGAATTCGATTCAGAGGAATACCTAAGCTTGATCGATTAAGTCAAAACAAATCAAGTAAGATTGCCCGATCTCAAAATATCAGGTAAATTCGTATACAAACGGACAGAAACTTCGAAGGGAGATGCACTGCAAGAAGCGGAGGCTTGGAAGCTTTGGGTTCCGACATGTATGTACAGCTATTTACTCTCCACAAGCTAACGCGAGCGAGCGAGTAAATATATCCGTACTGGCAGCCATAAGAGCTTACATCGGGTCGGATCATACCGATTGGGATAGAAATATAGATGAAATTAGCGCGTCTTTAAGAGCGAACACTCATCGTAGCACCGGATTTTCACCTTATTATTTGTGTTTTGGTCAAAATATGATCATGAACGGAAAGGACTATGAATTACTTAGAAACATTAAGTCGTTGCAGGATGATACCGTGTTGAAAACGTCTGATGTCATGCAGATAGCACGCAGGCAAGCGCAAAGGAAAATTCGGGAAACGCATGAAAACAATGCAAGAGTTTATAATTTGTGTTCGCGTTCGGCATGTTTTAAAGTCGGTGATACTGTATATGCCCGTAGTTTTGCGCAAAGCAATGCGGCTAAACAGTTCAACAGTAAGCTGGCTCCAGTCTTCATAAAAGCAACAGTTGTTAAGAAGCTTAGTCATATTTATTATGAATTAGGAAACGATTCTGGAAAATCCTTAGGGGTGTATCACCTGAAGGACATAAAAAACTAGAACAATTCTCGTCTGACCTTTTTCAGTTAAAACCTCTTCGAGTAGGACTCTTGATGAGTTAACTGTGGTGTAGGGGTCAGTCGGTAGCAGCAGAAGAATGAGTAGAAAATTATAAATAAATATAAGTCGTAACATAAAATAAGTATAGCTAACCCATTGAAGCGCATATGCTCTAACTAAGATGTAGGGTACCGCCTTCCAGATCATGCTAACTCTTCTACCTGCAATTGCAGCGACAGCGAAAATAATACGATTTTTACATATTCCCCTTCCTCCGTTCCTTCGCTCGCGAGCATCGATGAGCGCTGAGAGAGGATTTGGGAAAAGTCCCGTAGCTTCTGGCTCGCTCGCTATGCCATGCACGCTGCTTGCAGAAAAGTTTGGCGACGCTCGCTCACTTGAACTTGAAAATCAGAGAAGAGCACACGTATCGAAGATCGACTTTACTAGAATAATTCCGGCACGTGGGTGATATAGTTTCCCTTTAAATTAAAAGTAGAGCGTCAGCAAGTGACCAGTGACAAAAAGAACAAGTGTTGTGCATCAGTGTGAGCGGGTAAATATTAGCAGCAGAACGGCAGAGTTTAGTGCCATGGTTAAAATCTTTGTTTGTGCAGGGCTAATTTGGCTCTCGGCGACGGCTCTTACATCACTCGCAAAGGTGTAGGTGTATCGCCGGCGAGGCAGCCACGCGCGTCAAGAAGTTGGTGATCGCCGAACCAGACCAACGCTGTGCGGCACGAGCGGCCATAACCCAAATTTTTGGAAGCCCCGCAACCGCAGCATCGCCGAACCCGATCTTCGCTGTGTGGCGCGAACGGCCATAACCTTACTTTTTGGAAGCCCCGCCACAGCAGCATCGCCAACCAAGCCAACGCCGCACGAGCGGCCATAACCCAACTAAGGCGACTCGGCTGTATGGCAAGGCACTACCAGTGCAAACATAGGCCAGGAAGAGCTGTCGAGGAGCAGCATAGTTAGTTAAGCGGCGACTACTAGAGGACATCCAGAGAACCTGATCGCGCAGCAGCCATGTGAGCTATCGGAGGCGCAAGAGGCGCGTCGCCGCGAGCAGCGCGCTCCCGCTGAACGATGTCAGCAACCGGAAGAGAGAAGTTTTGAAATCAATGGAATTTAGTGTAATGCTTAACGTTAGGCGAAAACTTATATTGTTGTTGCTTTTTTCTGAATTTAGCGTATAATTTGTAATGGCGAGCGCGAGAATCCCCTTTTTATAACGTTTCTGCATTTCCAACAAACAGAGTCAGCACCTGCAACTTTGATGGGCCCAACGAACCAGCAGCCGAGGATCTGATCGTAAGTCTGTAATCTGAAAGTAATTTTTGGCAAAAGCCTTATATATTTTTGTAGTTTGTATATAAATATATCGTTGAAGAAACGGGATCATAAGCGTGCCGCGCATATACGTGTTTGTTTTATATAAGATTCATTTAAATGTAGAAAAGAATATAGAGATAGGACGTAAATTAAGAAATATGAATATTAATTGTAAGAGACAAAAATTTTAATTTCTATGAATTATAAAGAGAAAATAATGAAAAACTAATCTAGTATCATTTGGTCTGGTGATAGTACAGCAAGTAGATGTCGAATAACATTAATATGAGCTAAAATCTAAACAAGAGTTTAGTTAAGGGGTAACTACTAATTATCTGGAGTTACCACGGTAGGGAGGGTAAAGACGTGGGGGCGAATAACACCTTAGCCACCCACAACGCTGGTGTTTCTTTCCGACCATCTTCTCTTTAGGGTCCGTCCGAATGTCCGAATTATGCAACCGTTTGACCAATCATTTAGTTCTCAGAAAGTGCACTTAAAACTTTTATTTTAGTAGGAAAGGTGTATTATATAATCTGTGAGGAAGGCCCACGCCATATCCGACGAGCTAAGTACCGAGCATAGCAAGAAGTGCACGAATACCGATCCGGTTATACGCTAGTATCTAGTGAGCACCTGCCTCTTGGCTACTACACTTTTTAACGAGAACAAACACGTTCAAATTTACACGCAATATGCAGTTTGGTTCAACTTGAGAGATAGAAAAGCTTAGATCTTTAGTTATAGTCGCAATTTTATTTTATTGCAAATTATTTGTCTATAATTAAAAGAGATTCACAATTGTCTATTAACTGCAAAAGATTCTAACAAATGTCGACAATTTCGAAATCAATAGCATGATTAATTATGAAGTGCTAAATTGTTCTCAATTGGGGACAATGCAGGGCCCAAAGACCGTAAGGAGGAACTTAGACTTAGAAGCGTGTCAACAGGTTCCGGTTACCAAGAGCTACGCAATTATGTAATACCACAATGATTACCACAATTTGTATTTGTTTATTTTCATAAAATAGTAGGCGAAGAGCTGTTATTCATTCTGTAGTAATATAGGATATATTTAAAGTTGAGTACTGCAATTCCGTAAAATCCATAAAATGTATTTACATAATACTTGGAAGAACAATTGCTCATCTCGAACATCTAAGAATTTCTCGCTCACATTTTTAGGCGAATTAAAGTGAAGCAAAGTTTTATTAACAATGCCGCGACCATGACAGTGGAATCTTTTGCGTAATGCAAGATGAATACAAAACATTGCTAAAGAAAGGACTGAGAAGAACAAGAAATTGCTGTACTTCGTGCTTTTCAATCACAAGAAACGGCTCGGTTGGCAATGCAAAATTATTGGAATTACGTATTTATTCAAATTTATTGACTGAATGATTTGAATTGAATGAAGTTTTGAAACTCCTTGGATGTCTACCTCAGAATTTACATTAAAGGTTGGCTCTGTAGTAATCATGCTACGAACAATGCTTTAACATTGAAAGGAAAATTTAAAGGTGAGGAAGTTCTGATTACGATTCCTAATGATCCCAACCGATATGCCGTTTGAATTTAAAAGACTTTAATTTCCGATCGCCCTTGCATCTGCCTTGACCATCAACAAATCAAAAAGCCAATCCTTAAAAGTTTATGAATTAAATCTTAAACATTCGTGACTTTCCCATTAACAATTATATGTGTCACGTTCACGGGTCAGACAGGAAGACAGTTTTACGAGTGATCCCGTACAGAACAGACACGATAACTTGGTTTTGGTTTTAAATATTTTCTTTTGTGTATTTTGACCAAAGTTCAAAGCTTTAAATTGGGCCGAGACAACGTTCGGTGGGTCTGGTAGTATATATTTGTATATGTATAATAATACCTTTTTAATTAAGCTAATATATATTCATATACAAAATACAAAATAGAAATATATGTAAATACAAAATTATATATAATATATATATATATATTGCGACGACCCACGTCGCAAAACAACAACAAGCATGGATTATTATTAGTTATTACTTGTCAAAATCTAAGCCTATTACTATTATTATTAGTTATTTTTTTTTATTTATTTATTTATTTTGAATATAGCAAATTTCTGCCATTGTAAACCATATCCTTACCTCTGACCGGGTGGACTACATAGCGCACTAGCACAATTTCTCAAAACACAGCTGGGTACCAAATCTGGACCGGAAGAGAACGAAGGTTTAAGTGTTTTGAGGTTCTGAAGAACATCATCATCACTGAACGTGGGCATGAAGATGCAATTGGAGTGCGGACGAGGATATGGACAACGCGTAAAACTGCTTAGGGTTCGCCTGGAACTCGTTTCTACACCGATTCAGGTAATTATTGCAGCACTCAGAATTATGTGTCAAAAATGTGTTGACCTGCAACCCTGTTCTACTAAACTTTTTAAAAAGTCTAGACTTCACATTTTTCAAGTTGAAAAGTCGACGAGAAAACCAGGGGGGCTTATGCGAGACGTCAGAATTTGAAAACGACGGAACAAGCATGTCAAAACCGGAGTATATAATGTCATAGAAACGGTCGAATAAGTTTACGGGATCGTCAGTAGGAGAGTCCAAAAAAGTCCAGTCGACCGAAGATAAATAAGTGTTTATGTCAGAAAAATTTGCTTTACGAAAACAGCGAAAAGTTGCTGGCTCAGCTAAAGGACAAGACAGTAATAGAGACGATACTTCTAGAATTATCTCAAGACTGGGGTGATAAGCGTCTTCGGGGCTGGAGAAAAGGGCAAATCTAGAAACGTAGGCATTAGCAAACTCCGACGCAAAAATAAGGTCTAGGACTTTGTCAACACAGTTCCTTACATGATTTATTTGTCTCAATGAAAGGTTTATAAGGCCGTGAACAAAATCATGGGGCGCAATGGGAATAAGAACATTCGAGTCAGGGGAGGGCATCCAAGATATGGACGGAAGGTTGAAATCTCCCATAACAATAAGGTTATCGTTAGCACCAAGAGTAAAATGAATGTTCAGAATTAATGAGACATGCTGTAAGTAAATGTTCGTGTCAGACCGGGCTGGGATGTACGAGCATGAGACATAAACAGAGAAGTCATGAACTTGAATGCGAACCGCAACAAACTCTAAATTGCTATCTGTGTCAGTTATTGGAACCAATTCGGAAGCTAAATCAAACTTAACTGCGATGAGAACACCGCCGCCGCTTCGAAGTTGGCGATCACATCTATAGACGACGTAGTTACTAGCAAATAATTCATTATCAGAGACGGAGGAGTTAAGCCAAGTTTCAGCAATAACATTGGCGTCGAAGGAGGCTCTGTTAACGTGCAGTTTACTAAGCTTGCCTAATAAACTGCGAACATTCTGCTGGTGAAGGAGAAATGAATCAATCAGTTTTTTGGAGCTCTAGTAGAGGGAGTCAAAGGCCCACGAGCCCGAGGATTACTTTTATGAATGAATTCGTGAACTATGGCATGTTCAGGCCAAACTGAAGTGTCAAGAACCCTAGCCAGTAGTACGTCGGAAAGTCCAATTTTAAACGAAGATATTTCACATCTTTGCTTAAAATTGAATTTTGAGACGGTAAATTCAGTACTAGAAATATTCAATTTGTTGCTCAAATGGGTTTTAACGTCATGTTCGGAAGCACCCGGATTGAGGCGGGAAACAAAGGCAAATTTTTTGAGGGCAACACCAGCTAGTGGTGCCAGACTCCTTTGTGCAACTCCAGAAATACATGAAGATTGGGGTCTAGTGCGGGTGATTGGTGACCGCCGGAGGTACCACCGTCGAAGGAATTGCCGCGGGAGCGATTACCACCGGAGGAGCTACTGGAGGAGCGTCTTAAGCCAAATGAGCGTAGTTGGAGGCAGCAGCATAACCACTATATTATTATCAGCACTGAAGAATCATATTGAACGGAACCAAAGTATAATATTTCATTATTTAAATCAAGTACCATAATCACATTATCCACATTGTTCCTTATTAACTTTAACAAATATATTAAAAATAAAATCGGGAAAAGGGAACGGGGAATTCAAATAAATACAAATCCTCGGGTAGTCGGAAAATAGACGCTAGCCCTGAGATACGGTCACACCAACGCCATACGGAATCGCCGGCGAAAGTCAGAGGCTCCAGACCTAAACAGCTGTGACTTATCGATTAAAACACGACGATATGGCCACACTTTCGCCTATCGGTATTCGATAAACATCATATCAGGCCAATCGTCGGTGAAGGAGTGACTGCTACAACCGGCGGGCACGGAGGGGAGTAATCCTCTCCACGTGTCGCCAGGTGTCAATCTCTAGTATGACGGGAGCAGGTCAGGCTATTTGTAGTGCTACCTCCGTTTTACGACTCAGAGTATGCGGTGCCGTCGTCGATACAGACTCGGACCTGGAGAGCATGCAGCTCTCGAAAGAGGAGCAAGAGAGCCTTCTCCGCTCGCTCAAAGCAGACACCAGCTCCCCGCGCAGGAACGGCCAAAACGGTTGCGCGAGCGGATGAATGCTAAGTATAAAGTGGCCCTGGAGGTCCAGAGCCAGCTTTGGAGCAAAGCGACCCTCTCTCAAAAGGGGAAGGCAAAGCTAGCCTGGACTGTAGCTGTAGGCTAGCGAGGTGACCAAACGACATTTGATCGTGGCACTCATTGACCCAATGGGGCCAATGTGTAGTTCTCCAGATCAATAAGGAAGCGGAGGACATCTTGTATCCCAGAAACGGGAAGATAGCGTGGGGTATGGGTATCGTTTACCTACGCCTCAAAAAGCGCCATCCCGGGAATAAAAATGCGCAGGCAGGCGAGGTGAAGAAGAACTTGGGTCTGGACACCATCATAGATGCCGCCCAGGAAATGACGCTGGACAAAACCCTGAAGGAAAAGGACGGTGGTCTGACAGTCATAGTCAACCCTTCTGAAAGTGAGCAAGGTACCCATGACGCTGACTGTGCTGCAACCCAACCTTCATAAAAGTAAAGTCGCCTTGGCGCTACTCCATGGAGCAAGGGTCCGCCGACATTGCTTTGGTGAAAGAGCCATGGATTGCCTCGGCCCATTCCGTTTCCGGACTAAACTCCTCTAACTAAAACCTTTTCTACTCACCATCGGTAAGCAGAAATAAAACCGCCGTACTTGTACGAAAAGGTCTACACGCTAACCTTATGTCTCATTGCAGCTCTGACGACCTAATTGTGGTGATGCTGGAAAGCAAAATGAAGCGCCTCCTGGCAGGACGGCCCCACTGGAGGAACTCAGGAGCCTGGTAGAAGCCAGTCTGAAAGACCAGCAACTGATCGTGGGTGCAGACGCCAACGCACACCACTGCTTGTGGGGGAGCCCCTATATAAACGACAGAGGTGAGTCACTCTTAGACTTAATACTTTCTACTAACCTATCTATAGTAAACATGGGAGAGGAGAATACCTTTATAGGCCCCACCTCTAGCACTCATAAAGGGACAGGGTACTATGGTATCAGAATGGAGAGTCCTTGAGAGATCATAAGTACATACAGTTCCAGTACGAATTCGAACACTCTCCAAAATTAACCGTTTTTAGGAATCCCCGGAACACTAACTGGGGAAAGTTTAAAAAGGTAATCACGACAAGGCTTGCAACTTCTCCGGGCACAGTAAAGTCTGCTGAGGACATAGAAAAGTCCTAAGAGAAGCTACTATACGCGTACCACGCATCAAACCCGACATCAGAAATGAGGGAAAAGATCAAGCCACCATGGTGGAATAGGGACCTTTCACTCCGGCGCAATAACCTCAAGGAATTTTTTAAAATCGCCAAGATGGCGAAAGATGAGATTATCAATAAGGAATACAAGGCCCTACTTAGGGACTACAAGAAGGAAATACGCAAGGCGCAAAAAACTCGTGGAGAAACTTCTACTCCAATATAGAGACTACCCCAGAATCGACTAGACTCAGGAAGCTGTTATCGAAGCAGCCAACCACATAGAGTCAGCTTAAACGCAATAATTGACAGTGGGCTAAGGGCAGCGAAGAGGCCTTAACAGCATTAATGCAAGCTCACTTCCCAGGCTGCACTGAGGTACCCGATGCCAATAAGCATCAGTACCTAACAACTGGAGAAGAGCACCTCCCAATAGATCTGATATTCTCTAGAAGAACCCACTGGGCTATAGACTCCTTTACGAAAATAAAAGCAGCTGGATCACATGGAATATTCCCATCCATGCTACAGGTGACCAAAGAAGTGATCACCCCATGGTTATACTCTATATACACAGCATTCCTAAGAACGGGCTATATCCCTATCCAATGGAGACCCTCTCGGATTGTCTTCCTGCCTAAAGCAGGAAAGTGCAGCCATGTGAGTCCCAAGGATTACAGACCGATAAGCCTTTCCTCATTTCTACTTGAGACGCTAAAAAAAACTGCTAAACCTATCAATCAGAAACGATCACATCAATGCCTGTAAATCTATCAGGCCGCAAAATGTGTTCGGATTCGGATTTCCCAGACCTTTTCTAGTTTCCACTTCCGAAAAATCCTCACTGATTCGTATTTCCCTCTGTTAAGCCTCTGTTAACTTCCGAGCAAAATCGTTTGAAAAGTTTCCGACTGTAATTGGCCCAGCGGATTTCGCGGAGATCCGCAAAATAAGAACTTTATTATTTTAAAATACAAATACAAATAAAATGCGACTATGATAATTGCAATTGAAAATGGAATTTCATTTTCTGATGCTTTAGACACATTACTGCATGACTGGGTAGCATATTTGATTTATAAATCATTTTTTTGTGGTTGCACCTCAGAATCGGTTCGACTCTATCCTTCCGCAATGTTGCAAATCCACCGTCCGTGTTCTAGTTTCCGAGCGGAAAAGTCGACGCTGAGGGAGACATTGTAGGGCTGCCAGCGTACCATAATAAACAGATGGAATATGCCTCATATTCATGTTGAACAATTGTCATTTTATTTGTTCTATTATTCGAGGAACTATTATAAAAAAATTGTGTTTGATAAAAACACTACTTACATTTTTGTACAAACTGTGCGCGATGTGAAGGATAATTTTTCCTCGGCTTCGGCAACTCTTTTCTTTTTTGCCTATCAGCTGATCGGCATATGCAAGATAAATTTAAATTTACCAATTTATTTAATTTACACCTTTTATAAAGGGAAGAAGCATACAAATCAATAGTAGGATGACATCTTCATTTCCTTTTTGGAGAAAAACCAAGACGTTGGCAGGGTCTTCTCCAAGGGAGACAGGTCGTCGTGGAAGCCAATTAGTCGAGTCTTTTAAATAAATGTAATGTCGCTGGACCACCAATAAAAAAATTCGTTTAAACATTTTGGCAAAATATTAACGCAAAAATCTTTAAATCGAGATTGGCAAATCAGCTGACATCTGCATGAGCTTGATAATAATTTTTGTCGATCATTTTCAGCACCGCCTCCGAAAACATTAAAAAAAAAATTTTTTTTACTGCCAAGGATGCTTGTACCTTTGATTTTCTGCAATCAGTCTATACCCCATTAGCGTTCTTAGCTTGGAAACTAGAGCAGGCCATTTGATCAGCCCTTAATTAGCAAAACTGTGACAAAATAAACTCAGTGGCCAGCAGATTTTTTTGGAACAGAAGGGACCAAAGGGAAATTTCATAAAAAATCCTTCAATAAACAAGGGCATATCGCCTTTGTTAAAGGGATATCCGAACATGTTATCAAATTTACTTCAGAGTGTAAACTGGAACAGGCCTTCATATATGCACATTTTCAATATTTACATGACGAGATACAATCTGGGAATGAGCTGAATAATCAGATTATTTAGATCAACACTGAATATAGTCGGTAGCGTGGCGAACTCATTATTTGGCGTGCTAGATTTCAAACATTCTGAAGATATGAACAATGTAGAGGTCTGCATTAATGCACTTAAAATATTCGATTATTCGAGTAATATAAGCTTAAGTCACAATTCGGCGTGCCAAATCAGTTTTAACAAAGTGAATTGCGCATTAATAAGGCTTGTATTCGTTGTATGCAAAATGAGTGAAATTTAAACCAATGCGTAATCGATAGAATTAGTGAATGCAGAGTAAGTGTTTCGAGTATTCGAATGAAATTTTGGCATTCTCGTCATTATTGCAGGCAGAGCAGAAGCAGAAGAGCAGCAAATTTCGTTATGAAAATGCATAGCTTGGACGAAAGCGTTCTATGTCTTGTATTAAAAATCAAAACAAAAACGAAACAACAAACACGCAATAAATTTGACGTTACCAATGAGACGTCGCTGTTCGGATACAGTAAATTTTCTACTCATGCCTTCACAACATTTGCCAAATCTGTTTTACTCAATGTCTCACTCAGTCAGTCAGAACTTTGAGTGAGAGCACCAAGTGCTGCTTTGACTATATTCATTAAGACCTCTAATACTAGGTCATTAAAAATGTAAATTCCAACGAGGATATATTATTGAAAAATCAAACATCGATTCTGGATTCCACTATAAATTTGGTGAGAAAAGAAAATGCAGTTCAGCCACTAACAAACGCATCCGAACCATAATGAGACAAATAGATGATCTCAACAGAGTACGAGATATCAAGGCAACTACTTACAACAAGTATTCATGGTCTAACAGCCCAGCTAACTTTACTGGCAGCTGGGATGCAGCGGATGCAAACAGAATCACCGACATTCGCCACCGAACTTTTAGCCCAATATTCTTGATCAGCATCAACAGACAAATCGATCTGGTTATGTCCGCCTGTTCGTCTGCCCGTTTCTACGCAGTTTTTAAGCTATCTTAGTGAAACTTAGTGAAATATCATATAGCTACCATACAAACGATCACTGTTTTTGAACATATCTTCTCGGTTATGATCTTTAAATATTATTTCAGAATTTCCTACTTAATTTTATAAAAATCGGACTACTATCATATAGCTGCCATAGGAACCGGGTAATTTTTAGAAAAAATTTGTTTTTGATTTCATAAGAATCAGACGACTATATCATATAGCTACCATACAAACGATCGGTAAGTATGAAGAAAGTTTACATTTTACTTTGCATGCAAAAAAATTTAAAAAAAAATGAAAAAAAAAATTTTTTAATGTGAAACTGTAAATATAAAATGAATACGAAAGTAAATCATATTATATTAGATTGGGAAAGATTATAATTGATACAATTTGAATCTGCAACGGTATACAAGCTTCAGGGTGCCGAAGTTTGCTTCCTTTCTTGTTTTTGTTAAATGCTAATAATTTAAAATAAAATGTAAGTATACATATATTCCTATCCAGCCACAGGGAGTTGTTTACGGCTCAAGTACTCGAGCACTTGTTACACAATCAAAATATCATTCGCATTCGGACTACGCTAGTGTGCCGCCATACCTGAGAATTATTGTCAAATGTTTACTCACACTCTATTCTCGTTGACGAAAAAAAAATCGGGAAAATAATCTGTGTTTATCCGGCGATCCTGTTGCTCAGGTGTATTGCTGCTGTTCTCTGATAGAAAAATACTCAGACTCATGAACAACACTCGGCTAAGACTCCGTGCATTAGATTAGATGCACATTTTGTTATATAGTTGATACCCTTATTTTTGATTTTTATCCTTTTTTTAGGTTGAATAATAAAATAATAATAAATAATCATGTTAAAAATACTTACCTATTCGGATAGAGCTTTGCATATTTTGTTTGCCATAAGGACGCAAAGGATCCTCCCAGTTTCTTTATGTACCCATGAAGAATACAGTCAGATTCCTTTTCGTCCGTATAAAACTGATGCTTCTGCTTTGATTTTCTTTTTTGTTCAATTCTATCAGTCTCGACATTGACTGTTTCAAATACTGTTTCAGAAACTTCTTGTTGCCACCTAAAAAAAATAAATTAATTAAATATTAGATTTGTACTTTAAACAAAAGATATATTATTTTGTTTATTCTTCTTGACTCAGAAAGTCCTTTGCATTAGTAAACAACCAGACTCTTTGCTGTACACTTTAAAATCTATAAAATTTTGAGTCATCTTTCTTGAACTTATTGACCTTTCAGTAGGCGAGTCACCCACCTTATCATGAAACACCTCTTTTACATTTCTGAATGAGAATGCTAATGAGTAACGCTAGTTTAAGGTAATGACAATTACTGACTTTTTAATGAAAATTAAATGAATTAACATTTAAATATGGGTTGAAGAAAATGCTAGTTATGTGGGTATGTTGTTTTATTGCTAGGTACACACAGAAATGGAACTGTTACCTTATTCAACTTGATTTTTTTTTTTTTTTTTTTTGCTTTGCTTTTATTTATTGCATCTTCTCCTTATGAGACAAAAAATAAGTGTGTTAAATCTTATGATATAACTATCAGTCATATAGACTAGAACAGTAAAATATTAACAGTAAGACCTTGTAGACCAAGCACATGGGCGATCGTGCGTTTCTAACCCAGTGGAGGCTGCTGGCTTTTAGTTTTAGGTGTAGTTTCTTGCATTCGATATGTCTTAGCCATGTTAGACGTCTGTCGAGGTGGACGTCGAGATACGTTACTTCGTTGACTTGGGGGATCTGTATTCTATTTAAGCAGAGCGGAGGGCATGTTTATCTGTTAAGAGTGTTTATTTTGATACGCCAGTCAGATAACCACTTCTCCACTACCGTGAGGTGGTTAGCGGGTTGGGATATTGCACGGACTGGGCATCTGGAGCGGCTGAGGATCGCAGTATCGTCGGCGAAAGTGGAGATTATTAGTCGGTCGCACGTGGGAATATCCACTGTGTAGAGGACGAACAGAGTAGGTCCAAGTGCGCTTCCTTGTGGGACTCTAGCTTCGATTGTAATTTTCGGATGTTGTTGTGTTGTAGATGTAGTTGTTGTTGTTGTTGTCTGATGTAAAAATATGACTCAAGTAGTTTATGAATATACCCGGGCAAATGTGTTTTGATTTTATGCATGAGACCATTGAGCCAGACGCGGTCGAATGCTTGAGATACGTCGATGAATGTCGCGCTACATTATTCTCTATGATCGAAGGCTGTGCGAATCTTTGATGTTATTCTGTTAACTTGCTCAATAGTTCCACGTTTTTCTCTGAAGCCAAATGGATTGGCTGAGATAACGTTGTGAGCTCCCATATATGGTATTATGCGTGTTAAAAGGCATTTTTCAAACATTTTGGACAGGCATGATAATAAGCTTATTGGTCTGTAAGAGGTCGGAATCGTGTGATCTTTTCCGGGCTTCAGTATCATTATGATAATAGACTTTTTTCATTCTTTTGGATAGTAACCGAGACTTATGATCCCATTGAAGAGTTTACAGATGACCTCAATACCACAATTCAGAAGTTAAATTATCTTTTTTTGGTGTTATTAGACCACCGCCGGAAGCCTTTTTAGGTCTTAGCTCCCGGATGTCCTTGGTAATCTCTTTTGGTCGAAACTGTGTTATCGCGGATTTACTGTCAGGTTGGCTTTGCGGTAAAACAAAAGAATTTGCCCCTGAGATGTGAGGTAAATGTTTCGGCTCTATCTGTGTCTCTGCGCACCCAGCAACCTGATGGGAAGACGGATTGAACCTGAGGGTATAAACTTGGGTGATCACACTACAATGGAAGTTTCGTACTAGTTTGCTAAAGTTTCTCAGGGGTGGCTAAATTTAGTCGTCGCTTTGAGCATGGCGATCTGCTGGTTTGCCACGCCCGTCGCAGACGCCTCTTTTCCAGATCGAGCTGTTTAATTTGCAGGTTAGTTTTAAACTTTCTTATTTGTACATTCTTCCGCTGTGGTGTTGAAATCCTGGCTGCTATACGAATCCCTCATCCAGGGCGGCGCACAGTAGCGCCTTTTCTCATTATAGGTTGCAAAAATCATAACTTTTCAACCAAATAAGATATTTAAATATTTTAAACGGCGACTGGCAGGTAATTGTTGTAAAATTTACATATGTATTGGATAATGTGCCACGCCCACCCATTCGCCTTTTTATAGGGTATCAAAGTGGAAAAATAGATTTTTTTCTATGAAGACAATTTTTAACAAATATTTTGTATTTAATTTTTTATCTTTATTTTTATGTATTTGCTTAAATAAAAATATTTTGAATGCAAAAAAAAAATATTTTTATTTTTGAAAAATAATTTTTGGCTGACCCTAAAAAAAATTTTTTTGTCTTTTTTGTATTAGTATAATAAAAAAACCAATGTAAGGGAAAGATTTTTCATTCCATACAAAAAAAAAACATAATCAAATTCAAAATTTTAACCCTAATTAGCGTTTTGCGCTTAAGTAAGACCAGATTTTTTGGTATTTTTGTATATTTTACCCCTGAGTTGCTTTGGTTTATACCGTTGCATTTCCGCAGACGCAGCGTGACGCAGCCGATGAAAGTTGATTTTGGTCCAAAAAATATCCACAAAAGTCGTAGTTATAGTGTACTCGGTGGCTTTCATCGGCTTCAGAAGATATAGACTACTTTAGCCAGAAAAAAGTGAAAAAAATGGACACCTGGAAGGTAGCGATTTACCTGTGGAAGCCCAAACCCAAGTGCCGTTTTTTCAGCTTATTTTATAGGTAATAAATGTATCTATCGTTTAAAGATAAAAACATGACGATAGGTAATCTACATTTTGAGTAATGCTAACTAAAAGTCGACCTATTTTCAATTTTTTTCTCCTATGATGCCAAAATGGAAATATTTTTCAACTTTAAATGCTCATATCATCTACAAAAAAAAATCCTAAAACTAATTTTATTGTAGATTCTTAATCCTAATTCTCTGTCGATTAAGTATGGTTGAAATCGTTTTTGCGACATCGACTTTTTTTATTTTTGCAATGGCTTTTGTTCTAGAGGCGCTACTGTGCGGCGGTAGAACAGTCGATATCGATGAGGCGTGATACCCAGTGCGTATGCTTGGCGAGACTACAACGCCGCAGCTATGAAACTATCCCCAAGTGAATTGTAGAAATCCAGCTTCAGAATTGAGCATCAGAGATTGTAAAGCGATGTGGGCAGTAGACAGCGGCGACGCAAAGGCTGGCGTTTCCTGACTTTTTTTATGAACGTGGCTTGCAAGCAATTTGTTGAAAATCTTTGGTGAAAATGGTGTTAGATGCGTTCTCTACTTAATATGCCGTGGGCTTTACCATCGGGATGATTTGTGCGGTTGAAGGTATAACCCCGTATATGGAAGATATATCTACTCGTGAGGTGCGTTTCAACCAGCAGCGTGGCGTCGTGGTGATTCACATTCAGGAATTGTGCTATTTCAAGTTAATGCCTGTTGTGATACTAGCAACTGCATCATCATATTCTGGTTCTGAACCAGCGTTTGCATGGGACCTGCTGAGCGTTTTCTTAGTGTGGCTGGGGTGGATTTTCCATACCTGTTCGCAGAGCATCAGAGCCGTTGGTGGTACTGAGCGGACCGAAAGATGATCTGGCTGCCTTGGCGAAAAATATTTCCGGCGTAGTTTTTGATTTATAATACACATTTTGTGAATTTTGTTGACGCGTAGCTGTCGCTCGTTGTATGCAAGTATTTAGCTTCTTGTAGACCAAACAGCCTCTGTAGTTTGCCGTATGGTTTCCTTCGCAGTTCCCACATATTTTTGTACGTGGGTCTTCTTTGTTAGCAGGGCAGTGTGCGGAGTTGTGGAAGTCTCCGCAGACTACGCAAACTGAGCGAAGTGTGCAGTATCTCCTGGTGTGTCATTACTCTTGTCAATTTATGCATTAAACTGGGCTATTCCGTTTGTGTGGTTCTTCCACGGTGATCCTCCGATGCAATAAGAACTGCAACTTTTAGATCGGGTGCACTTCATTTTTCTTTAAGGTTTTGCTGTCTGGCTCAAGCTCGAACTTGAAGAGTGGTTGCGGCTTTTTAATTTTGTTAATAATGTTGCTAACATTCTTAGCAAAGAATCTATTGTCGTTAAAGTCTTCTAGTATCTCAAAGGAGGCGACGCCAGGTTCGATTTCTTTTAGTACTACTGGCAGTCCTTTGCTGATTTTTATTTGATAGGTGTAAAAGTTCTTTTTTGTTTCCTCCAGGCATTTGGACACAGCTCGGAAGTGCTCTTTATATTTGGTTTAAGCTTTGGTTTCGCGAATGTTCCCTAAGCGGAACATCATTGAAATTTTCATTCCCAACCATTTTGTTGATCAGGGTGATTGAAAAAAGATATTTTTAAGTACATTTACTTGAACAAGAATTTAATAATCTACAAAATGCAGTACATCTCGTGGATGGACCCTTCTGGACTCACTTTAAAACCTTAATGAAACATGAGACTTCATCCAAAATATTCATTTGCAAGGCTACTTACTTTTTGGTCTATTAAGGGGACAACACGATCTTTTTTTACGAATGACGTACACAAACATATAATACATAATACTTTCGACCTCTTAAAGTTTGCTAAGAATATTTTATAATTCAGGCGCCTGTGCTTAGCAAATGCAACAGCTGTGTTTATCAGCTGATTCCTTTGTTGTGGCGCGCTCTATAACAATTTCTGTTATGCAACACTAAAGATTGGTCTATTGTGAATGCATCACAATAAAACTTTTTTGAATTTTCCGACTTTCAGAAGATGGCTTTTGGCCAAAAAAAGTGGTCAAATTCCCCATAGTGTATTGGTCGTTGATTTAGTTGTTGCCCTTACTTTTGCTGAGCTAGCAGAAATTGTACCACTACTTGTTGTTGGTGCGTCTTCCGTAGGAGCTGGTGGTAGTGGGGTCTGGCATTGATAGCTCCAAGATGTAGGAGTTGGAATTAGTAGGGCTGGTGATAGAGAGCGTGGTCTCGTGTTTTCGTCGGCCAGTAGGTCCGGGTTGCTCTTTGTAGACGTTTTTTCTACTTCGGTATCGCGTTTATATATATCGAAGAAAAGCTCAACTCGGAGCTCTCGAAAAACATGTCCATCCCCTTCATAGAGTAATTTCTATGCACCTTTCCTGATATTTTAAGCATGTTACGTCACAAAATATTGCTGCGACTGACATAACATAAATTAATGTTGCGACTGAACATTCTCCCGCCCGTTGAACAGGTGTTGAATCATCGCTAATATCCAACGTAAAACTCCGCGGGGTAGTTCTAGGGATGACCGCTGAGCGATTTCCGGGGTTTGGATATCCATCGCAGTGATTTACAATTGCGGCAATAGGAAACTATTTGATGATGCAAACCGACGTGAACAATATGTTGTCCTGGTGCAACAACAATTTGCTATTACCCAACAACTCTAAATGTAAATTTATGTTTTTTTTTTTGGAAAATATTGTCTAATTGCAAATTATTCCATTGGGACAAGTGTCCTTAAACGCATTTACTCAGTTACTGACCTTGGAGTTCTGTTTAAACACAACCTAAACTTCACCGACCATATTGGCATAATTGTTGGTAAAGGCAAAGGGGTGTTTGCCTTCGTTAAGCTCTGGTCGAAGGAGTTTGATGATCCATATACCACTAAGCTCATTTATGTCTTTCTTGTTCGCCCAATTCTGGAATATTGTTCTTTCGTATGGTCGCCCCAATATGCGAAATTTCAAGACCTTATTGAATCAGTTCAGAAAAAATTCCTTTTGTTTGTCTTACGGGGACTTAAGTGGGTAACGCATCGTCACCCGCCTTCCTATTACGACAGGCTGCGTCTTCTGTGCCTGCCCTCGCTAAAGGATCGTCGGACCTGCCACGGAGTGATGCTCCTTCATAAACTCATTAATGGACTCATTTCTTCATCGTATCTGTTAAGTTAGTTGAGTTTCTCTGTGTGTGTAAATCGAATTTTGATATACATGACCCTTTCCGCGTATTATGTACGGCCTATAATGAACTATATTCTTTATTACATGGTGAATTGTCCTTTGATGTTAATACTGAAATTATTGTAAGACACCTATCCTAGCATATCATTAAAAAACAGTCCTTACCCGGTCAGAGGTAAGGGTATGGATTAAAATGGCAGAAATTTGCTATTTTAGACTTAAAAAATACAAAATAAAATTGCTTTGCAGTGCTTATTCGTTTTTCCCATTTTTAAACCTTTGTTAGTTTGGCCAGTTCGTCTATTTTCAAATTACATCAAGGTTTTTGTCCTTTTATGCCAATCTTTTTGACATTGCTAAAGCGAAGCAACTGAAATTCACATATTTAAATATATTTGCAACACAGTTTTTGTAATCTAAGCTTACACAAATCACAAGGTTTACATTAAGCAATTAGTAGCGAGCGAGAAAGTCGGCTTCAAAGTGTTCTTTGCAACTACCAACAATTCGAGGTACATATTGTATGTAAATACATATTATAAGATCGGTAACTGAGATAATAACGAGACGGAATCTTGCATACTTAGTAAATTTAGCTCAAAGAATAATAATAATACGAATTAAGAAGCCAGTAAAAATTAGTAACTGCGAAGTAATCAACAGGATAGTCAAAGCAGTTGCCATCCTAGAAATATAGTACAATTTTTGGGGCCAATCTTAATTTGATTGTCGCGTCTTTTGGCCGCACAGCTTTTGTTAGTTTCTTCGAGTATTAAAAAGGAAATTCGTAGTTGCTGTTCCATGCCAAACTCACGTGGTCCGCGTCTCCTCATCTGTGCTGTTCCTGGTTTCTTGATGACTGCGCATCGCCAAAGTGGCAACCTCGAAGAGACCAATGAAAAAGCATAGCATCAGTGGCCCGAAAATGGCTCCCTGCCAGCCAGGCAGTACATGCCGCCCGCAATGGCCAGACCATTCAAGTAGGGGTGACCACCATCCCTTGAGGTCCGGATATATGGCCGTCTCAAAAGATGACGGCACAAAGAATTGCAGCAGGAATAGTATCAGTCCGGCATAGAAGCAATCCTGGGCTAACCAGAGTTCCAGGAAAGCAGGAACTGCGCACCAATTGCTCCCCAAGAAGGGAGCCGCTGCCAGCATGGCAGCCAGAGCGGACGGCAGGAAAACGATGCGTGCTCCGAAAACCGTGTGCACCAGCCAGGTGAACAAGCCGGTAAACGTGGAACACTTGAACATTGCGACTAGGAGCACTGTAATGGAGTTCTCGAGGGCATCAGCGATCTTGATGCCCGAACTGGAGTAACCCAAGTACTTGGCAATCTGCGTACTTCTCCTGACTGCTCGAAAGCAGATAGAAAAGGGCAGTAAAGAAGACAATCATGTCCAATATAAACTCAATGCACGCCTGTCCACCGGAGAGCACCAGTGACAAAATCTCGCCTGTCACGCCCATAATCATCAACAGATTGGTGCGTATGATGTGCCACAAGGACTCGGCGACCTCAAGAATGGTCTGCGTATTGCTCTGCGCCCAGCCGATTATGCCCTCTTTCCCCACTAAAACTAGCTCTGGATTAGAGGTGGAGAACTATCGATGGCACTATCGGCACTATCGAGGGTTGGTCACTATCGACACGCTATTGATAGCGGCGCGCACTCTCGATAGTGGTCAATCGCTATCGTCGATAGTGGTCGATAGTTTGGTTTTCTCATCTCTACCTTAAAAGTGTGAACGAAAGCACATTGCGCGGATTTGTGGCATTGTTTTACAAATTGGAATTTATCACAAAATGGATCGTTTTCTTCAAATTGGTAAGATATTGTTATTTTGTTCTTATATTGTTATTTTGTAATGTAAAGTTAAAAGCAAAATTTTGTGTGACAATAACAAAAGTGCTACGTGAAGATGCTGTTGCTGCTGTTACGTTTTGTTGTGCAATACATACACATACATGCGTTCCTTGTTTATATTAATGTTCGTGTATCTAAATAAAAATAAAAAAAATGTATAATAAATAAAGGAAAACGCCGAACATCATCAACGGCCAGTACTTCTATTACGGACAAAGAGACTTGCGAGTGCAGCAGCACTGACAGTGAAGATGTTGCAACTGGGATACAAGAACGCAAAAAAAATTCCAAAATTTCACGCGTATGGAAATATTTCAAAAGCTCTGAAGATAAGAAATTCGCAAAATGTCTTTCGTGTGGAAAAGAGTATAAGACTAGCGGGAATATATCAAACTTACGAGATCATTTAAAAAGATTTTACCCGACATTGGATACTCAATAATACTTACTGCACTATCGACAACTATCGATGATAGTTTTTTCTTGCCATCGTCGATAGTCGATATTTTATTTTAACTATCGTCGACTATCGATGGCGGCGACTATCGATAGTTCTCCACCTCTACTCTGGATTGTCGACGATCTCGCCAAAGGTGCTCTTCAGAGCGTCCGTTGGAACCCTTGGCCCGTAAGAAGTATCCGCCTTGCTGAAGTCGATCCAGTACTGAATGAGCATATCCCAGACAACGAGGATCTGCTCCTTCAGCTTGGTAGCGTGCACCTTGTCCGCGTCCGCCAGCCAGTCGTCGATATATGTCTCGATCTTACGGCGCCCATAATGGTGCGCATTATCTAGCGCATCATCGATGGACGCCTGCATGTTGGCGGGCAAGATATCAATTAGCTCAGGCCGATCTGTGATCGAATTGTTAATTAGATCCTTGCCCAGATAGGCCACCTCGATCGTCTCCGAGTATATGTTCACGCAGAAGAACACGCTTAGAAACACTATGATGAGCAGCATGAGAATGATCATGAGAATGGATATGTGTTTATCGTTTGACAATTTTAGACATTGCTCAAACTTGTCCTTAGTTTATCCCATGAATTGATCGCTATAGGCATTGACGACTATGATTTCCGTTTTAAGATTGAATCGCTTTCAGCATCCTGCCTTTCATGTCAAAATGGGAATGCTGCTAAAGACTTCATACTGCGCAGTGGACACTAGCAGTAATGATATTTCGAAGATGACATGGTCGGTAGTTGTTGTACCTTTGGTGTGTCTGATTCTGTAGAGTAGAGTTATCCGATGTTACCGGCAGTGGCTGGCCAAGTGGGACATGTTCACGAATCTGATCTAGTTGATCCCTTAGTTGCATGGGAGCTTCTAACATGGTACTAATAGTTCGATGGCAAATATCCATAAGTACACTTGCTGTTTCATTTTGCATCCACTGCATCCTAGTTGCCATTAGAGCTGTCTGGGCTGTTAGGTCGATAAGGGTTTGCTGTAAGTAGTCGCCTTGCCTCTTTCTTTGTTGGCAGTTTCTAATTGTTGTTCTATACTTTTGATATGTTCATTGGTGGCCCCCTGCTCTTTCTAACACGTGGGTTTGATATCCGTTATTCCGGCAGACAATGTTATCAATCGCTCCGATATGGATTCATATCGTATTATACGATAAAAGTCCATTCTGTGATTACCATTCATAAAGTGCTGAGCCGTTTGTAGAATAATTGTAAAATAAGTCCGACTTATTGGTTGTCCCATTGCTAGTGGAAGAATGAGTAACGAAGAAAGCCCAAAAGGAAATGCCAAAAAAGCAAAAACAAACAGCAGTAGCACAAACCAATTTGTGGAATTAGAAACAGATTAATCCACAAAACAGAAAAGCTGTATGCACATACGAAGTGAACGGGAACTTTACAAGACAAAAGTTAGACTATTTTAATAAAACCTTAAGGCTAGATTTCTTCCTAGCGCTTCAATATTTCTACTTGTAACAAGCAAGTTATCCAGGAGCAGTTCCAGAAACCGATATTAGTTCGGACCTATTGATAGTCAACTTAGATCGATGATACCGATAATTAAGAGGAGGAGAACAATTGCAGCGAGCAAAGGGAGAGCACGCGAAGTTTCGATAAACGCCAGAAATCCCAAAGGATAAGACGACAACAGATTACAAATTACAGATAAGGCATCATTTCCTACAAGGCTGATTGATTCAAAACAGAGCATTTGGGAAACGTCGTTAATCTGGAAGTGTACAAGCAAAAGGCTTGTGTGCATGCGTGGCGTCGTTGTGAAATTCACTGGAGAAGAAATTCACGAGTAATACCCAGCTTGCAGACGGGCGAACAGAGTTGCTCGTGGGTGCAAGATTGTGCGTGTAAACGATTATCGTTGTGCGTACCAAGGAAAGCAGACAAAATCCTCAAGATAGCTGATACTTGTCAAAAGAAAGGAACTCAGGAGTTTTGGGCGCCAGAGCACACGAAAACACGAGAATTTTGAATCACTTCCAGCACAGGCGGATATCAATTGGCAATTAAATGAGCAGATGACGACACTGACAAATTTGATGGCGCAGTTTGTCAACAATATGCCAACAGTTATCAGCACAAAAGTAATCAACGAGAATAATTTTTTTTTTTGCTTCTAACCAAGTTAAGCAGGACAGACAAGCATCGGCTGAGGATAGAAGATAAAATTACCATTTAAATTGGCCGAATTAACGAAAATTCTGTGCTATTATTATTTTCTAATGCTTCTGTTTCGACAAAAAAAAAAAAAACACAAAGTACCGAAAATTTCCTTTTCGCAATTTTGAGCCGAAATAGGAAATTTTTGAGGTCAGTTTTAAGTACAGTGTGTCGAAAACCTTCCGAATAGCATACACGGTATGCACAAAAGCTCCAAAAACAGAACAAATGTTTTTTTCCTCAAAATATTATTCAAGAGGTGAGCGAGAGTGCTTGTCAAGCCGGCGAAGAAGTTCAGCGAGGTGGCCCGAGACAGCCTCGCAATGGCACTTGTGGATGGGCTCAACGACGATCGGCGCCTTCTGATGGAGAAATGGGAGGAGGTCGAGACCCAGTTGGCAGAGATGGTAACGGACAAGATACTGTCCGAGCCAACGGGTCAGTCACCCTCCTTTGACTCCTCGGAAATGGTTAGAGAGCACCGGGTGATCAGATGCGACGACGAGTTCTCGCGGGACTTCCTAGCGGACTGCGTTGCCCGACTAGGCAACGCATGGAAACATGAACATAAAGCTGGTCCCCGCAAGGGACATCCCAAGGAGACCCAGAGCTCGCATTTGGTTACCCAAGGGGCTGTTTAGCCATGAAAGAGTGCTCAAGACTCTGCGAGCGATGAACAAGGCAGTCGATATGGAGGACTGGGCCATCCTCAAAGCGGAACGGGAAATAAAGTCCAGCCAGCCATACCTGTTCCTGATCAACCAGCGCTGCCTAGAACAGCTTAAGGCAGCAGACAACAACGTCCGGTACGGTATTAAGAAGGCCAAAGTAAAGATATTCCTAGACGAACCGGACGATATCCTGGAAGATGAAGTCGAGGACGCCAACAAGCTGTTGGACGACTTTGCAATCGACGACAGCATGCCTACATTCGTTCAGATAAACCTGAAGCGCAGCTCCCACACTTCAGCTAATCTGAGGGTCCTTCTCCGGGAGAAGGACATCGACAGCCATGGACAAGGGACGGTCAAATCTCTGGCATGGCCATATTATTATTTATTTTGCAAACTCGACAGGTAGGCCGAGGGCGGGTATAATCATTAAAAACAACCATAATGCTCTTCTCTACCCCAATCTCAGTAACTTAGATCTAGCAGTGGCAAGATTTAAGGCGGCGGATGGGACAGCCATACTAATAGCCTCTGGATATATGGCCCACGACGAACCAGCACCACCCGAAGCATTCATTAGGGTGATGCAGTGGGCCGAGGAGACTTAGACGACGCTCATCGTCAGGTGCGACGCCAACGCAAGGCACACACTGTGGGGAAGTAAGGAGACAAACGAAAGGGGTGAGTTTCGCTTTGATAGTATTATATGTCGTGATAATACTATTTGCAACAAAGGAAACACGCCCACCTCCATCTTTCCAAGTACGGAAGGATTTCAGGGCTGGAAAGAAGTCCGAGATATAACCCTCAAATTGAAGCATAGCAATTATAAAGTAAGAAAATGGAGAGTCTCTACACAGGACTCTTTTCAGACCCCAGATACATATTCTTCGAAATCGTGATGCCGATACGTGGGACAGGGCCAAAGCGAAACTTTCGTAACACTGACTGGGACAAATACGGAAAGATTGTACAGTCAAAGCTCAAAGATAGAAAGATCAAAACTCGATCCACACCGAAAGAAACAGATAAGGAAGTCGAGGACTTCACAAATATTCTGAACAAAGCTTTTAAAGAGTCATGCAGACTAACATACTCTAAGAAGAAATTCCCACCATATTGGAACAAAGAGCTAGGCGAGCTCAGAAAGAAAGTTCGAAAAGCTTTCAACACAAGTTACGGAACCAAAAACTGTCAGCCGTACAAAGCAATACACAAAGAATACAAAAAGGCGATATACGCAGCCAAGAAAGAATCTTTGAGTAGCTACTGCGAATCGCTAGAAGGAGTCAAAGACACGGCTAGGCTAGGCAAAATCCTAGCGGGAGGGCACACAAGCCCCACGCTTATAACCAAACCCGACGGGCCAGGAAGTACGTCAGCTGAAGAGTCACTGGAAATCCTGCTGGATACGCACTTTCCAGGAAACCAACAAGAAGAACCCAGAATAGTGGAAAGCCAGAGGGCTGACCAGCAGTTACAAGTAGCAGAGATCATCACCATGGAAAGAATCCATTGGGCGATAAACTCCTTCGACAAATATAAAAGCCCAGGTCCAGACGAAGTAATACCAGCAATGCTGCGAACGACAAAGGCATGCACGGGAAAATGGCTGCAAGCCATCTTCTAAGCAAATTATATAAATTTGTTTTTGGTTTTTTAGTTTTTTGTTGGTTTTATTTTATTTTTATTTAATAATTGTAAAATCGTAGATTTAAGTCATTCCAGAATTTAGTTGTAATATTTATTATATTTATTTTAGTGGTAGAAAATAAGGAAAATAAGGAAAAGAGAATAGAAAAAAGTGGCTGAATACACGTAGGCAAATCACCGTTGATCAGAAAAGCTTTATGCTTAGATCTAGGCCGGAGATAAGAGTGATCTGGTCTAGCGAACGAACAAGATATAAAGAAATATAAAAGAAATATTATAGACACATAACTCTTTCCCTCTTTAGAAATGTTAACGTCCTCGTTAATGTTTACAATTTAAACTTAAATATATGATACAATAAAGATAGGTAGGATAATCTTGGTTAAAGGCTTAAATACAAATATATAAATGTCTCATGTTTTTACAATGTCTTATCAATATGTTAATCTTTCAAGATTAAATTGTATAATCCTTAATTTATTCAGTGTGAGTAGTTTCATTATTATTATTATTAGTGTAATCATTTGAGTACTTTGAATTTTTAATTAATTTTTTCCGTTTAAATTTAGATCTATGTCGTCTTATATTTCTATTATTAATATATTCCTTATAATGAGTATCATATATTTGTTCAATTTGTTTTTTTTTTTTCTAATGGGTTGTCAATTTTTAATTTTCGTTTTAATTGCAAATCTACTTTAGCAAATGCTGTATCAATTTCATGTTTTTTTCCTTTTTTTATTTAGTTGCTTAATTTTATCTTCTTTTCTTAGTTGAACATCAATTGTAGGTTCTTCATTAAATAAAAATATTGAAGCAGGAGTTTTGCCTGTAGCACAGTTAATTGTTTTATGATTATAATTATAAATAATTTCTTCCATATCCATTGCAATAGTTTCTAATTTACCTTTTGTTCTAATTATTCTAATTTTTTCATTAATAGTTCTATGGCAACGTTCAATATCAGCAATTCCATTTTTACTACTCGTTATTTCAGTTTCTATATTTTCACTTTCTAGCCATAAACCTAATGCTCTACTTGTCATACCAAGGTCTTGATCTATTTTTAATATTTTCGACTTACCTAAAAAATTGAAAATTTTTTATAAAGCCTTTTTCGTTTCAATCCAGTCTGTTGAGGAAGTTTCAGTAGCTGAGAGAAATTTTGATTTTAAATCTATGCAAGTGAGGAAAGTTCGATTATTTGT
>VNJS01004583.1:0-69450 GCA_008042575.1 Drosophila watanabei
GGCTCGGTCGATCCCGCTCTGCGTTGCGCTCTGTCGCTGCTCTTCTTCTGTATGCTCTGCCGTTGTTCTGGGGCTTGGCTGCGGGCGTCGAAGTCGTTGGCTCGGTCGATCTGCGTTGCGCTCTGTCGCTGCTTTGCTTCAGCATGCCCTGCCGTTGTTCTGGGCTGTGTCATGACTTCTGCTGTTTCTCTTCGGCTCTGCCGGTCTCTTCGTTTTCTCTTCGGCTCCGCCGGTCTCGTTATCTCTCTTAATAGATAAACTTTGTGTCTGCGTTTGGGCTGCTCTTCCCTCTCCTATTTACATGTGCCCTTCGTGGGTCTTTCCTTGTCTTGGTGTGTCTCTACCTTAACTTAAAAGCTAACTTATTTACTAACAGGGATTATATACAAAGGTCAAGATATATATATATATACAGGTTACTACGTTGTGAGGCTCCCTCACAAGTAAATGTCTTTTAATATGTGCTAACCCAGAAAGCGTCTTCAAATGAGATACAGTTGGCACAGCAGGCGTCTGAGGAAAGCCCCCTGCCAAGGTTAATGTCTTTATTAACACAAAAACACGCGCAAAACGTGCTCATCTCCAAGCTTAAAAGTGCGGCGTCTTGACCTTGGATACAAGTGTGTTACACAACACTGAGAGCGACTGAAACTTAGATTCGGATCCAAAAAACTATATCCGAACGGTTTTCAACAATACCGGTTTTGCAGATTTTTGGGTGGGGATGGGATCATCGGCGGTTCCACCGAGAGCAGGTCGTGCGTAAGTGGATTTCAAAATGTTAATGGGCTGCGTGGAAAAATTAAGCTGCCAATGACAAAATCGCGCCGCAGCTTGTCGCCGCCGCCGCTGATGTTGCATTTATTTGTGCGCCGAACGAGCCAATCACTTTAATTAAACTTTAATTAAAAACAACACGAGCCAAATTGGCAATTTGCAGCGACTGCACTGCCACTGCGGCGTCACGTTTGCTCGTTGATGTTTCCGTTGATTCAATTAAAGTTTTTCAACACTGCTTAATGCGCAACGCCCAACTCATTTAAAGAACGTTCTGCTTTTAATATTTCCCCAACTGTTTACACTGGCAAATTCTGTGCTTACCCGAGAGTTCAGTAAGCCACGGCCAGCAACACGAGGGGCTTATGGCGTTGCACTGTTGCATTTACGCAGATCAAAGTATTACGTGATTGATAGGAAGTGTGCCGGCAAAATACACTTACTATTAAGAGTTTGCTTTCCGATTTAATGAATGCTCCCTTGGGCCACTGAAACTAATCCTATTATGTGATTACCTCAACTAAGGCAATTTTCAATTATGAACATTGAATATTCTAACAAAGGCAACCTCCTCCTCCATCTTGGTTAATATCGGAAAATGCCGAAAGGCAGTATCAGTTACTAATAATCTTTACAATGCGCTCAGTGCAAGCGACTGTATTAAGAGATGGCAACAGGCTTACGACCAACTGAGTATTTCATAAATTGGATGCTCTTTTGCCAAGGAGTTGCCAGGACAACGGCCGGAATGAAGAAGCAGTAGAACTTGCAGGGCAGGAGTGATGGGCGGATGCGAAGAACTTAAAAACCCATCATCGTGTTTTGGTATGGCTTGCGATGTTGTTTAAAATGCCATAAAGTTTAATTGAAAAACAAGCCCCGGCTGCTCCGAGTTCTGGTGCCTCCTCTCCTCCAGTCTCCTAGACTCGTTGCCAAACCAAACCACCCACTCAACATAATCAGCTTGAGCATCAACGTCCCCTGCAGTGACGCAACCGCTGTCAAAAGTTTTTATGCATTTTTCGGCTTTTTGTCACGACGTCAGCGGCAATGAGGATGAACGACCAAAACGTCAACAAGATGCTAAGTATTCCATTCCGTCAAGCCCCGCCATTCTTCCCCCTGATCCTGGCCTCCATCTGCTGTCTGCTGTTGCTGTCAACTGCAATGCATCAGCGGCAATACCAGTAATACACTTAAAGTACATGACCCAAATTTACAATTGAAAAACAATGAAGCAATTTAGGTCTGTATAAAGTGGCCTTAAACCTGCCTCATTTAGATGGTTAAAAAACTAACGTTTAAAGAGATTTTATATAAAAACTGATTTTGCTGAAACATTCATGGTGATGAGTATTTGTGCTTATTAATAAAGTACGAGGCTTACAAATTTAAATCGAGCATGACGCAATATTTTAAAATTATTTTATATATAATTACATATAGTATTTGAGATCTATTGCCTGATAAAGAGAGATAAAAATTTGTATAAGTACCTTTTCCAAAGCTCGATAAATTTAGGTTTCAACAATATTATGGCGTTACGCATCTGTTTTTGTATAATCTTTGATTTTCTTCTATAAGAGCAGAGCTTACAAACACTTTTTCCCAGTGTTTTGGCAAAAGCAGTACTGGTTGCAATCGAAGCTAGCTTTAGCTGTCTTTTTGTGATTTCAATTTTTTAAATTATTCAGCCAATTCTGTCTGTGGTCATCTGTCGACTCATCGCTCCGTTCGACCCAAATGACTGACTGACTGACTTACTGCTTGTCTGTCATCGGCTTGTTGCTAGTGTCTGTGTCTGGAGTGTCATCATTTATCGATGGATTTGGCTGCAATGCCCCACACACACGTAAACCGGTTTGCATCGTGCCGCTTCAGTTTCGTTACGGCGGTTAATTAGTTTTTGCGGCCTGGAAAAGCCCAGCGATGCGTTCGCCTGTGATTGACTTGGTCGGTCATGTGATGTCCCGTTCCGTTGCCACAGTTTCACCGCAATCACTGTTGCAATTATGCCGGGGTCATTAGGCTTAAGGCGGGGTCAGACGGTGGCCGGTGGCAGGTGACTGCTGCGTTGCAGGTTGCCTGGGTGGAGCCTTTGAGGCATATACAGCCCAGGCATTGCGGTGCGGTGCATTCATTTATAATTAACTCTAAATCCCCTGTACCGTAATGCTTTTCTGAATTTGAAATCATGGGGATTAGCTGCCATGGTTTTACACCCCCTCATTATGGGTCACTTAATTACACATAAAGTTAACGAGGGGCACTAATTCAATTTTCTGTTAGTTTGAATTTAAAAATGCAGAATATTTGTTGTTATTATCTTTACGATAACAATTGTATATACGTACAACTTGAAATATTAATAACGATTAATAAAAATGAGCTGTAGGGCATTCGGCTACCGCTTTCTTACTTAGTTATAATTAAATTCTTCATTTACTGTCGAGGACGGATTAACTTGTTTACGTGCTTTAATTATCGAAGGCTTAATATAATAATCTGCCGTAGAATCCTTTGTACGATTAACCGTTGGTCAACTGGCTTAATGTAATATGTTGTGGGAATCACCGCCACAAGGCTTTGCTTGCTACACTGAAACACTTTGCACATTTCCATTTGAATATGCTTGAACCAGTATCCGTATCACCATTAAGTACCACCCATCATCGCCACAATTCAAACCAACAAATCTTTGTGTGTATCCTTATATGTGTTTTGCTTTCTGTTTCGTCTTCCCCACAATCCAACAATCCCCAAACACCCAACAATCTCCTAAAACATCACAAAAAAAACACCCCGAATCCCCGATGAATAGAGCTCGGAGACGACTGAGACAACCACGGAACAGCAGGCGGTGAGCGAGCCACCGATCAAGCTGGTCCATGTCCTCAATCCTGGCGAGCGGGAGTATCTGTCGCCCAATCTGATTGGGGTTCAGAACATCGCCATGACCTTCCTGCCTCTCTCAATGAACTTTGTGAATATCATCGACGCCTTCCGGGAGATCACCAGCGGCGTGCGCTACGAAATCCTGCTTAATGCAGAGAACACGAAAGTGAAGACACCCGAGGAGAAGGACACCATCTGTCGGCTGGTCATCCTGGAGAAGCCCTGGCTGCGTACTCAGTGGGGTGACAAGCACCGCGAGCTGGTCACATCCAACTGCACTGATTCTGCGGAGAATTCGGTCGGTGGAGAGCCGGAGGATAGGGCACGGCTGCTCAACGAGAAATACGTGAGTAACAGCATTTTCAATGGCGGTCAACGAAACGAGCTGACCGATGCGGAAATGGCCAATCTGGAATCCCAGATTCTGACTAACCTGGGACCCATGAAACGGAAGGTCAGCCTGACTAAATCCGCTCCTGCTGCTCCTTCTGCTGCTGCTGCTGCGGCGGCTTCTCCTCCCGCTGATTCCGACGCTCCTATATCAACGTCCATAACAGTCACCAAGTGGACTCCGCCAGCACCTGAATCGACTAATGAGGCCACCACGGCATTAAGCATTGATGAGGCGGAAAAAAACGTGGAGAAGCCGAAGGCTGAGGCTGAGGCTGAGGAAAGGCCCGAAGTAGCGGAGGGTGTGACCTCAACTACAATTGCCACAGAGCTCAGTGATAATGAGAAGCGTTGGCTCGACGATTTCCTATCGGTGGGTGCGTATAATTTCGAGAAGAACCATCAGGGGCCGAAGGAGAAGCTGCAGCGGGAGGAGGAGCAGGAGGAGGAGGAGCAGCGGCAGCAGGAGGAGACCACTCCGGAGGAGAAGGACCCTGAGGTGGAGGCTACTACTACTACTACACCAACAGCATCGTCATGAATATCCTTATTATCATCCTCATCACACACACACACACCCACATACCGACACCCACACCAACCCTTATCCACCGCTGAGTCTGTCTTCCACACACATAAATACTCTTTATACATACTCTCCTAAATGCGAACAATAAAAAAGGAAAATGTTATTTAATTGAATTTATTTAAGCTTGCCTTTTCACCTGCTGCTGATGATGACGACGATGATGGGGGGGGCGATGGTGGGGCGGATAGGGCTGGGGGAGTCCTCGTTATGGCGCCCCGCCAAACACTTATTTCACCTTAATAATCAAATGAGTTTCCGCTCTCAAATTACGGCCGCAATCTGTTTAACCCGGCCGTATCTTAGGCCGAGCACGGACCCACCTGAGGCGGGGCCATCTGCACCTGTCTATATGTCTTGAGGGGCCGCCTTGCCCCAGTGTTAAGTGTATGTGTGAGAGGTTAAGTGGGTGGGTGGGTGTGGTGTGGATTCCCCTACTGCCACTGCCACTGCCCTGGGTGGTGTCGACAGAGCAGAGCAGAGCGGCGGCAGCAGCAGCACACAAAGTGCGAACGAAGTGTTCTCATTATCCTTGTGCTCTACTTTTTACAGCGGTTGACTCTGGTGGGTTGACTCACACACAGTGGGTCCAAAATGATTTGTCATTGGGGGGACTGGGCACCTTCCACTTGAGTTGCCTCACAGAGCGTAAGGGGTTAAATAAATAAATAATAAAGTACAGAATCTACAACTTTAATGGCTTGGCTGGGAGACTACTTAAGAGATTTGTTTTTCAGTATGCACAAGTCGCTTAAGCTTTTAAAATTAGTTTATGGTTTATAATGAATTGTCATTTATCATAAAAGCGGTCTCTTAGGCTTCTCTCGGTCTCTATTATTTTTATTAAAAACAATGTTTAGGGACTCTTTTTCGTCTAACTGTCAAAGTGCCAGTCATCTCTCCCAAAAGATAAACACCAAATAAACTTATCGTTAATGCACTTTTATACTTTATCAATATTGCACTCAACTTACTATAAGCTTAATTCAATTTCTTCTTTTTTGCATTCCTAAACCAGCTATCATTTGGTAGAGTCGAAAAAGACTTGGCTAGAAGTCAGAGTACATGTTAGCGTTAGTTCTCAAAACAAAACAGGAGAAATCCCTAATTTTTAAATTATCTGTCTGAGAAATTTTAACAGATGAGCAAACAATTTAGGAACAATAATAATAATAATAATAAAATTCGAAATTCACGATATAAGCTTAATATTTTCTTAAGCGATCTATGTTACCTCTTTTTTTTTTTGGTTGAAAAAGTTTAAGTGCACTTGCGTTCCAGTTAAATCCTAAATACCCATTGAAGTAACAAGGTTGATACTTCATTCCAACATGAAAAAAACCCTGTTACTAATTACTGTAAAAGCCCTTGCATAGCGCAATCAAAATCCTAACGTTTCCAATTCATATGATCCTCCTGACGAGCTTTTCGAAAAATCATCGCAGAAATCGCAGAATAAATTAATTAAGTTCTTTGAAAATGAGAGCCATTCAGATGCACTGCTGATTTACGCCAACTGTCAGCATTCAACGAGCTCGCGTTCAGCACTTAACTGTCAATATATCCGAATGGATTTCACGGACCATTGCGCTTCACACACCCACACATCACGCCACACACACCACACCTCACACCCATTAAGCCCGTCCACCTTGGCTCCAGTACCACTGTGCCCCCAGGGTCGTTGAAACATCATTTACGTTATAATTCTTATTGAAATACACATTTGAATTAACAGCTCTCGGATGGGTATTGTGGGATTGGGTGGATGCAGAGTGGGGACACGGGCACGGACACGGGCACGGACACGGACACGGAAAATGGAAGTCGGGGGAGGCAGTTGGCTTAATGAATTCATGTTTGGACACAGGCTGCACACACACCGAAAAGGATGGCCTGGGAATCGCATCGAAGCTTGCTCTTTCTTTTTTTTTCGGCTTTTTGTTTCTGTTCCTGTACTTTTAATTATACACACGTCGTAACCATTACATTTCATTCGGTATTGTTGTCGCAGCTAGATGACCTGCACTCAAATATTTTTTGGCCGCGGTATTTCCTGATGGCCTAAGCCTCTTTTCAAATAAAGCATATTAAAGGTTTCTAAATTATTTTTAAACAAGAAAGAAAGAAAGCCCTTGCAGTTTGATATGGAAAATCATTTCAACCAAGCCTAAAATGCATTAATTTACATTCGGAAAACTTTGCTGCTCTAGTTTTTATTAGGTCAACTGAATTTTAAATTTAAAAATTAAATTTTTTGTGAATTTTTGACAATGTTAACGATTTACCTAAGAGAAAAGTATTCTTGTTAATGACAGCTGGAACTGAAATAATTATAAATTTAGACCGTTGTGCGATGAAATAATCGATTAAAAATATTTGATATATTATCGATATGTTCCAGCTCTCGTTTCTGGGATTGCGTTTTTTGAAATATTTTTTAACTAGTTTGATTTGCGATTTATATATTTATATACTTTGTAATTCTGATTTCAAGATCGATTTTTGTAATCAAATTACGAAATATGTATTGTTTGAAACCCCTACCAAAAATCGCTACCGTTATATGAAAAAAAAAAGTACAACAAAAAATCGAAATTATTGCCACATTGTGGAAACATTTACCCAAATTGATTTGCTGCCTTTGTGGGCCATAAAATATTTCGAGTGTGACTCCACCTGCAGTCCGCATTCGCAACCACTCTGCTGTCAGCCTTGCGACATCGTCAGCCTGTGCAGACATTTGACATTCCGAGCCCCCATGTCGGCGTGTCCGGATGCGGCTCCAAAGAACCCGAGTCCCACCAATGGCATCAACATATCACCCATCATCGATGCCAGCCGGCAAACGAATTTCAAGACAAAATGTTTGGTTTAATTGGTTTTGTGTTCGGCATTGAATGGGTTTATGGGTCGCATGTGACTGCCGGTGCCGTTGTTGGCCTATTCCTATGCCACAACTGCCAGGAGGCTGCCATTTGGGGCTTTATGTTTCCTTGCCGCAACTCTTCCAGCCACCTTTCCTCTTACATACTGGTATGTGTCGTTCCGTCAATTTTGGTAATGTAAATTCAGACCTGTCCTTGTTTCATTTGCATTCGAATTCGCCAGAAATTTATGTGTGACTTTCGCAGCATATCACTACACTCTCTGGTGACATCTGGGTTGTGTGTCTGTTTGTAATGGATGAGTATACTCGAGTTGCGTAATTAGCACAAGATTCGAGAAGACATTGATAGCAGACACAGGCCGTATTAAAACTGATCACCAGAATACATAAATCTGAACAAATTATAATTTTTGCTACGATTTTGCTCATAAGAAGGTAAAAACAATTTTGTTAATAAACATTTTAAATAGATTTTCCAGCTGGGGGATTTGTGTCCGACAAGCTCTCAAGAAAATGAAAATTTGTATTTAAATTTAGAAAATATTATATTTCCTTTCTCTTCTTTCAGGTCCATCGCAGCAGACGCAGCCTGAATGACATACCCTTGGGTGAAGCTAAGCCTTACGATGAGGAGGCGGCAAAGGCGCAGCTACAGGGCTCCCTAAACAAACTGACTGAAGGCGAGGGTCCCCATTACGAGTAAGACACAATCAAATCTTATTTTGCCACACTCTTTAAATAATTTAGAACACAAAATGTGTACTTTACAATGTGTGACTGTACGATTCTGTGCACTATGTTTGATATTCACAACAGGCAGGAGGAGGCAGCTTCTATGATATAACTTGCACTATGAACAATTTCGTTTTTATTACATAAATTGTCTTGAATATATATTTATGATAAATAGACCGATGTTCATTTAAAACAAGATCAAAATTTGATGATAAACCTTAGAGTTATCAGACCTCACCTTATCTATAAATTTACAAATTATTTAGTTAATTGTATTTCATAGAAAATAAAATAATATTAAGTTGTAATTATTTGAATTCTTCGTACCTCTACTATTTTTTAGAATCGTGAAAGTATACTCAGCTTCGCGTCAGGTTGTGTCAGGCACCTTGACACGCATTGACGCGGACCTTATTGACGGTTCTGGTGCCCAGCACCGCTGCATAGTGGAGATCTGGTCGCAGGTATGGACAAAAACTCCGACCCACGACATCACCTTTAACTGCCGCAACCAGCCCGTGGTCCAGGCCCGTCACAGTCGATCCGTGGAATGGGCCGAGAAGAAGACTCACAAGAAGCATAGCCACCGAGCACTGGACAAGGTGGAGCACCTGTTCCACAAGTTCCAGGTACGATTCGGCCGCCGCTACGTGAGCACTGCCGAGCGCCAGATGCGCTTGCGTATCTTCCGCCAGAACCTGAAGACGATTGAGGAACTGAACGCCAACGAAATGGGCAGCGCCAAGTACGGCATCACGGAGTTCGCGGACATGACTAGCTCGGAGTACAAGGAGCGCACGGGATTGTGGCAGCGGGATGAAGCGAAGCCCACCGGCGGAGCACAGGCATCAGTGCCTTCGTACTCCGGAGAACTGCCCAAGGAGTTCGATTGGCGTAAAAAGAACGCTGTCACGCAAGTGAAGAACCAGGGATCCTGCGGTTCTTGCTGGGCCTTCAGTGTGACGGGCAACATCGAGGGTCTGTACGCCCTGAAATACGGCGAACTGAAGGAATTCTCTGAGCAGGAGCTCCTCGACTGTGATACCACTGATAGTGCCTGCAACGGTGGTCTTATGGATAATGCCTACAAGTAAGTAGAGCACAGTTTGGTTATCGTTTTTAGACTCAGATTATATATCGATTTTCTATCCTCAGAGCCATCAAGGACATTGGCGGACTGGAGTACGAGGCGGAGTATCCCTACAAGGCTAAGAAGAATCAGTGCCACTTCAACAAGACTCTTTCCCATGTCCAGGTCTCTGGCTTTGTAGACTTGCCCGCGGGCAACGAGACTGCCATGCAGGAGTGGCTGGTATCCAACGGACCCATCTCGATTGGTAAGTGAACTCAAATGGATTTACCCTTTTGAATTCAATGATTATTTCGCTTCGCAGGCCTCAATGCCAATGCAATGCAGTTCTATCGCGGCGGCGTCTCTCACCCCTGGAAGGCTCTGTGCTCCAAGAAGAACCTGGACCACGGTGTCCTGATTGTTGGCTATGGCGTCTCCGACTATCCCAACTTCCACAAAACCCTGCCCTACTGGATCATCAAGAACTCGTGGGGCCCGCGCTGGGGAGAGCAGGGTTATTACCGCGTTTACCGCGGCGACAACACTTGTGGCGTCGCCGAGATGGCCACATCGGCTGTGCTCGCTTAGACTTGATTTGACACCATCTTATACATATACATATATACACACACTTACGACTATATCTAGGTTAATATTTGAGTAACCAGTAACTTTGCGTACAATCTCCCTTCCAATGTTCTCCAAACGACGCAACGAGGAAATCGTTAAGTTTCACAGCTTCGCATAAGCAGTATAATCATTTTGGACATCTGTAATCTCACACAATAAATCTGCATCCCTCATAATCCGCTAATAAATTGAATAAAGACAAATTGTACAAGAATTAAATGATGTGTATTTCTATCAATGGATAACCAGGCAAAACAAGTGCGGCCCTGAAACAGTGGCACGCAAACTGATTAAAATGCAGAGCCCACATTCATGATATGATATTGCAAATGATATATTTTTTTATATATAATTTTTTTATGTTATATATTCCCTGGAACGATAAACGACCTATCCATATATTATGTTTACTTGCCCTTTTTTCTTGCATCTATTGCAATGTTATAGTCAATCTCAATGCACAGAACTGCAATATGCTAATTAGATTTAGACCAGGGACGTCGCCCCATTGGAAGCCACACAACATATGGTTGGTTTCTAGTGCGGAACAAGCAAAGCTCAGTAGCAGCTTGAATCGCTTCGGGGACGGTGAACGGAGCAATGGCTATGGACGACTACGATGATGACAGTAAGTAGGACTCCCAGGGCGAAAGGATAACCTCCGTCAACTCCATATCCAATCACCATATACCAGTGAGCAGTGTGGGTGTGACCACGGCGCGGATCGAAAACCAGCACCATCAACAGGGTCAGCATGGACAGCAGCATCACCACCACCAGCAGGGTCATGGTGGTCAGAGCCAGTACAGCGCCGGAGCGGTCAAGGTGGGCGGATGGCGGTACGAGGACGCCAGTCGGTACATCGGCGAGTGGAATCAGCGGGGCCAGAAGCATGGCATTGGACATTTGCAGTTCGCCGATGGCACCCGCTACGATGGCCAGTTCCAGGAGGGTCTTAGCCAGGGAGTGGGATGTCTGTGGTTCCCGGATGGAGCAAAGTCAGTGCCAACCAGCAAAACGGGAATGCAAACCGATCGAAGAATAATTTTACTTAAGTTCAATTCTTAATGAAAATTATTAGTTCGGATCGCATTTCCTTATTATACAATCTATAGATATGGCTATATAATAGAATATCTATTGATGCAGATATGAAGGCGAGTTCCATCAGGGCTGGTTTCATGGCAATGGAATCTTTTGGAGGGCCGATGGCATGAAGTACGAGGGTGAGTTCCGCGGTGGAAAGATCTGGGGCCTGGGTCTGCTGACGTTCCAGGACTTTACGCACGGATTTCCCAGAAACGAAGGCTTCTTCCAAGACTGCCGCTTCATGCGAAGACGCCGCTGTCCCGAGGTTGTGCAGCGAGCCCAAAAATGTGCGCTGATGGCCCGTTCCCAATGCGATCATCCCTACTGAAAAAAGCCACTCCAATTCCCGAAAAAAAGGGATAATAAAGGAACTAAAGAACACGCGTTTAAACAAATATTCCCAAACAATAATTAAATAAAAGAAAAACAGATAATTGGTTGTCATATATCAGGAATAAATGGTAAGGAAAAAAGTTACAAAATATTAATCCGAAGGTTTATTTTCAGTTGACCCTTGAATTTGTGCGTTCACTTATTGACTTTAACATAATAACAAAAATTTACTTGTTCTGTGGCTAATTCCCGCTAGCCGCCCCGACCATGTACCACGCGTTCCTGGCTTTCACCGCTGTGTTTCGCACTAGACGCTTGGGATCATCCAAGGCGGCGGCCAGGGCCAGCGTCACATCCACTTTGTGGGGCAGCAGTACGAAGGTGGGGTACTTGGTAATGTCGTAGAGCAACTCCAGCGCGGCAATGCGAACTTGCTGTAAGGATTTCGGTGTGAATTTAATCTCTAGACTTTTGTAAAACCACTCACCATAGTGTGTTGCGCCTTGTACTTGGAGAGCTCCAAGCAGCTGGGTATAAGATGCGCCAAGTGCCCCTGGAAATAGGGGTCCTGGTGCTGCACAAACCTCTCGCAAATGCCCAGGGCAATGCACAGTGACTGCGCCTCGTTGTGCTCCTCCAGGCTCTTAAAGAGCAGCGGGCCCAGTTGCTCAATATTCAGCTTAATTACCGCCTGCGGCGTGGCCTTCAGCACATAAACGAAGGCCTTGAGGTGGTGAACACAGTAGTTTGCCAGCTTGCTGCCCATCTTGCCCATGATGGTGTGGAAGAGCTTCTGCTTGTATAGGAACTTGACCACGGGCAGATCCAGTTCTGGATACTCGGCAGCAATAATGTCGAAGCCCAAGGCGGCAGCCGTGCTTAAGCTGGGATGCTTCAACAGGTCAGATAGCTTAGAGTAAAGGAAATGGATTTTTTTCAAATTAATATTCTCGTCATGGTTATTTAAATATTACTTACATCGCCCACAATATCGGCTGCTTCATCGAATCCAGCTACCACCAGTCCCTTTGCCACCCACGCCAGAATCTCCACCGCCCGCACATCCCCCTTTTTGATGGCCACCCTTAGCTCGTCCGTGATCTTCTTGACCTTGCCCCTATTGGCCGGATTACTCTCCATCTTATTGACCAAGCTGCAGAGCAAATGGTGAGCGATCACGCGCAGTTGCTCATTGTCAGTGTTGAGAGAGAGCTGCGTGAGATCGCTCAGCAGGCGCTCAAAGTGATCATCCAGGCTGATGTCCTTGTGAAGATAACCGAGAAGGCCCTTGGTAATGTACAGATCAGCGGATACGTTCAGCTTCAGTCCCGGTAGATACTCGCTAACGATGGCGCTCTGCTCAGAGAGGGGCAGCTGTTGGGTGATGCGACTCAGGGCGCCGGCAATCTGCTCTAGTGACTGAAGCGACAGGTTCTCCGTGTTCTGACCTAGTTCGATAAGCTTGTGTATCAGATTTGATTCCTGCTGTAGGTCCACGATAAATCGCTGGTCCTCCTGGGTCAGAACTTGGTTAAGCGCCTCAAGGGCCAGGATGCGCACTGGGTCCGGTGTCGTATCCTTAAACGATTGCGTCATAATAAGATCCAAAATGCGTTGGGTAAATGCCATTTGAGGCAAGAGAGGCAACAAGTTCGCGTAAATCTTTCGCTTGACAAAGTTTGAAAAGATCTCAAAGTTGCGGACGGAGACGTCGATGAAATTCGACTGCAGCTCCACGGGCTGCAAAGCGCCCAAGCTGGCTGTAAGTAGGGTAAAGTCCAGATCGACGGACGGATGACTGACCAGCTGAACTAGGGCTTTGTAAACCAAGGCACGCTGCTTCTCGCTGAGAATCGGAGCGCTCTCGTTGAGCACTGAAATCGCTGCCTTTTGCAGCTCCAGTGTCTCCTGCTTGGCATCGAAATCCTCCTTTTCGATGAGCCGCAACGAGGCAATAACATCGTCCTGCAGCGATTCACGTATCGTGACATCCAACTTCTGTAGCGCATCCCGCAGTCCACATAGCTTATATACCTGGCTAATTATGCCATAGATCTTTATCCGTTGGTCGGAGCTCACATCTCCGACTTGCTGCAGCTTGAGCAGGAAGCTATTGAGAATCTTATCCGCTGCATAGGTTGCATCGCCCGCGACACACACCAAAGCTATGCCGGTGGCTGGATGGAAAAGCCGCTGATTGACGTCGCTCAAATGGGGCAAAATGACGCCCAGGATTGAGCTCTGGTAGCTGTGGCTAATATCGGGCAAATGGGAAGCGCGCTCTAGGAGTGCGGACAAGGCTTTCAGAGAGGCCTTCAGGACCTCCTCGTTGTCGTTGCCGGGAAAAGTCTCCGCCTTCAGCGCCTGCCAGATCTGGTCAAAGTGCGGCTCCAAAACGGATGGAGGAAACTTCACAGCAGCTTGGTGCTACAAAAAAAAGAACCTAAGTTATTTTTTTAATTAAATTGTGGGATCAAAGTGTTCTTGCCAGCAACATTATAGAGTCCAGCTTGGCCACCAGCAGTTCGCTCTCCAACTTCTCCACGGCCAGCACCACAGTTGCCTCGGCAAACTCATTGTTCGCCACCAGGCAGTTGGTCAACTTCGAAGCCAAGTCATCTCGCGTTATGGCTGTCGGATCCTGTTTGCTTGGATTGAAGTCGATTGGAAAGTAGCATGCGAAGATCTCAAACATCTCCTCGGCCAAATGCAGTAACGGATACGTGGACAGGAACTCGGGCATGAAGCTGAATATGATGTCCAGGTTCCGAGGGTCTCGCTCACCGTCAATGGAGTTGATCAGGCCGTAGACAAAGTCACCGGCCATCGATTGCAGCTCTGTTACGAAGAGATTATTACCATTTTAGGGGTTTCAATTCTAGTTGTACATAATTTATGATCCTTCTTTTCAATTAATAAACTCAGCTCACCCGTTTTGAAGTTGAGCGTCAGGTACTTGAAGATATTGAACAGCTTGGCTCGGTCGCCACGCGTCTGCGACTGGCAGGTGGTGTGCTCGAAAAAGGCCTGTAGGATCAGGGGAACATAAGAAGGCGGCAGAGCCTTCATGTGAACCAAAGCATCTATACCATCGATGATGGCCGGCATCACGTTATGGTGATCCCGCAACCGGTCCATATAGAAGGTGCTGAGGAACTCCAGCTGCCGCGCCTCGAGCAGGTCTTCCGGCAGGGCGACCAGCACAGCAGACAGCATATTTGTGCCTGCCACCCGCTGTTCCATGTCCGGCGAGGACAGGGCGAAGCCCAGCTCCTCGACCAGCACGGATATGTCGTACACCTTGGCCGTCAGATCTGAAAAAAACAATGGAAGTGTTAGCAGCCGACCTTTGTTAAGATGCGGGTACTGAAACTTGCCCTTGGCTATCTGGATAGAAGCCTTCAGGAGCTTCTCGTCGCTCTTCAGAGCCTTCTCGAGGGTGGCGCGCGTGGGCGTTGTCATTTCGGTCACCGTCGCTGGCGTGTTGTCTAAATTTAATAAATGTTTTAATGCACGTTAAGCCGAAATGTTAAGAACCGATACCGATGACTGGCCGTGCGGCCTTATCTATAGATTGGAGTTGCCACATCGGCCACACAATGGCCTTTGTTTTGTATAGATTCGAGCGGAGCAGTGCTGCCAGCTTGGCTGTTTTATGCTTTAAGTAGCTAAGCTTTATATTTTAATTTTGGTGTGTCAAAACTAGTTAAATGTTTGATATTATAATGGATAAAATTTATACGAAATATAATTGCAATCAAATATTTTGATATTTGGATGCAGTGGAATAGCACATTCTCCACTTTTGCATTTCAAAGCGATAGTTGAATAAGGCAGTGTATCGATTGACAAGCGGATCTCCCATCACTTGCCCACGTACATCACTATTATTACAAACAGGCAGCAGAAGTTTTTTTTAGCTTGCGCAGCGCCTTAAACTTTAAACTAAATAAGTTTCGCATTACCTTTGAGCTTGGAACGCGGCGTAACAAAGCTAGTACACTAATGTCCATAACCGTAAGTGAATCGCCGGGATATGTGGGCAATTCTTCGCAGCGGCGTAAGCTGCAACAAATGACTGCGTTGTTGTTGTTGTCGTTCTGCTGCAGACGCCCCCACGTAGCTTCAAATAAAATGGAAGGAAAACAGTTAAAAAGTGAAGCTTCCAAAGGCTTGCAAATAACTCGAATCTATTTAAATCGCATTATTATTCCCCCAGTGTTTGTGTGTGTTCTGTGCCGCTGAAACCTGAGCTCTGCGTGTGTGTGTGTTTGCGTGATTGTGTGCAAGCGGTAATTTTGTTCGTCTTTTTTCTTTTTATTTTTTGCATACGACGATTCGAGTTGAAAGAATTGTTGAAAGCCAACAAGGTCAGGCTAGCGCCTTATTTGGACGACTGCTTGTCTGTGAGCTTCCAATGCGGGCTCATAATAATTTTATTACATTTTCCAATCGGCATTTTGGCCCACGGCCCGCGCCTTGTATGCGATGTGGGAAATGGGAACTCGTTGCGTTTAAAGTTGGTGTGTGTGCTTTATAATTAGCACCGCACATCGGTCGTTGCCACTGCTATCTTCTATTATTTGCAATTGTCGCCTTATTTTCCGCTTTTATTGCTCCGGCGAGGCTCACTTTCCATTTTTACCTGCAAGGCGCACTCTCTTCGCGAGAGAGTGCCTGCCTTGTGTGAGTTAGTGACGCAGTCGCTTCCGTTCTATTGTTCCCGTCCCACTTGCCGCACACACACAGTCACGCCGAGCGACAAACGAACAGAGAAACTTACGCACTTCGAGCGCTTAAATTGGAACTAATCTTTGTTTCGTTTTTGGTTACAATCACAACAACCTGTTTCGATCCGCGATCTGCGTTCTCCGATCTACGATCCGATTCTCCTCATCGATCAGTTACTGCGAGGTGGCAAGCAAAAGACAACCACTTGCGTAGGAATGACCGTAATGGCCAAGACTACGATCGAAGAAATATGCGAGAATGCCAAATTAGCGAGGGACATGGCTCTGACGGGCAACTACGACTCTGCTTGCATCTACTACGAGGGTCTCCAGGGACTGCTCGCCCGCCAGCTCAAGGCCACCGCGGATCCGCTGCGAAAGGGCAAGTGGAACATGGTAAGAGGGGCCCTCTATTTCCGCCTCCTGAATGCATCCCTTAAGTGTCGTTTTAACCCTTTTTCAGATCAACCAGCAGATCAGTCAAGAGCACGCCAAAATCAAGGCCATCCAGCGAACTCTGCAGGACATCTCGCTCGACCTGCAGACCACCAAGTTCGCCCACAAGCTGCGACACCAGCTCAGCGAGGAGAGCACCACCAGCAAAGATCCCTCCTCCTGGTTTAAGCCAGACCCCGATATATGGACGCCACCGCCCAAGGATCCCGATGTGTGGGGTCCACCGAAACCACCAGCACCCGCCGCCACCACACAGGCCGTGGGCCGACGAGCAGCACCGAACAATCGCCGCACCACCACGGCAGCGCAGAGCAGCCGACCCAGCAGCACAATCCCACAGAGCACGTCCCGGAATGGTGTCTCAGCGGGCCGGAATTCACGCCAATCAACGGCAACAGCAACAGCACCAACTAGTGGAGCACGCTCGGTTAACGGACGGGCGGGCGGACGCAAGTTATCCACATCGAACAACAACAACAACAACAACGAAGCCAAGGACGAAGAAGCCAACGCTGTCGGCAGTAATGGTGGTGCAGGCGGCGAGGGAGAGAACGGTGATCAGCAGGCAGGAGGCCAGGAGGAAGAGAAGAAGTTCCAGCCCAATAACCATATCGAAGCTGAGCTGGTCGACATTCTAGGTAAGTGATCCAGAATATCAAAAGTTATTAAGATAATCAATATATTGTATATAGAAATGTTTACCTATTTCGTACAAAGCTAAAAGATGATTTTTATTATTTCCAGAACGTGATATTTTGCAAAAGGATCCCAAAGTAAGATGGAGCGATATTGCCGACCTCCATGACGCTAAGCGGCTACTGGAAGAGGCCGTCGTGCTGCCCATGCTCATGCCGGACTACTTTAAGGTGAGTGAGTTGGCGTCAAAGTCGTCGGCGTGAATCACGCATGTATCATAGGGCTTATCTACGCTTGGTGTTGGGTCAACAAACGATCTCTGTTTGGTTAGGCACACAGCTATATAATAATAATCAACTGTTTGGCTAACCCAACAAAGTGCTATAATTCAAAAGATGTAAAACTTCTGTACATTTTAAATTATTATTTGGATTAGTATAATGAAGCAGCTATTATTATATAAACCGATGGGAAAGTATATCATGAGGTTTTCGGTCAGTTCTTTCAAAGTGTTCAATTTCTTTTTCCCGCTAAAGAAACTACATGGAAAGTTAGTTGATTATGAATCCATTTCTATGTTAGCTTTATCTTATCTCTCAGTCTTAGCATTTTCTACTGCGATCTATAATAGACTGTCACAAGCATTTTTATGTATACAACTATGTATATTCAAATTGATTGATTGTGCGTCTTGTCACAGACCGAGCAATATGTTTTTCTTCATAAATTATTTAATAAAAATAACTTGGAATCGTTGTCACAGTAATCGTTTTCTAACCGAACTTCTGTTGTTGTGACTGTAAGTTTAGCCGAAATACGATAATTACAACATAATTAATTAGTTGCTCATCTATCTTAAACTATATTAAAATAAGTTTCCTTTTTAATTTAATTTAAATTAAAACAGGGTATCCGGCGACCTTGGAAGGGTGTCTTAATGGTGGGTCCTCCTGGCACCGGCAAAACCATGCTCGCCAAGGCGGTGGCCACCGAATGTGGAACGACCTTTTTTAACGTGAGCTCCGCCACACTGACCTCCAAGTACCGCGGTGAATCGGAAAAAATGGTGCGTCTGCTCTTCGAGATGGCGCGTTTCTATGCGCCCAGCACAATCTTCATCGACGAGATCGACTCGCTGTGCTCGCGCCGTGGCTCAGAGTCGGAGCACGAGGCCTCGCGCCGCGTCAAGTCAGAGCTATTGGTCCAGATGGACGGCGTGGGCGGTGGCGAGGAGCAGGCTAAGGTGGTAATGGTGCTGGCCGCCACCAACTTCCCCTGGGACATCGATGAGGCACTGCGTCGCCGATTAGAGAAGCGCATATATATCCCGCTGCCGTCGGACGAAGGACGCGAGGCGCTGCTTAAAATCAATCTACGCGAAGTGAAAGTAGATGAGAGCGTTGATCTCACCTATGTGGCTAACGAGCTAAAGGGCTATTCTGGAGCGGACATCACCAATGTGTGCAGGTTGGTGGTTGATCTTTAAGAAAAGAAAACTAATAACAGAAACTTAAAATTTACTCACTCACAATTATAAAAAATTTCCTTTGTTTTGTAGAGAGGCCAGCATGATGTCGATGCGGCGGAAGATCGCTGGCCTAACGCCCGAGCAGATCCGACAACTGGCCACCGAGGAGGTGGACCTGCCCGTCTCCAACAAGGACTTCAACGAGGCCATGAGTCGCTGCAATAAGAGCGTGTCCCGGGCGGACCTGGATAAATACGAGAAGTGGATGAAGGAGTTTGGCTCCTCATGATGCCACTGCGCCCTCAAGTCTGGCTAGCAATCGTAGGAATATATATTTTTGAATACCCTTAAATACGCGTTTAAGTCTCTAGGCTTTTAAAGTGGAAACCGTAACCGATCTAAACTGGCCGGAAGAAGAGTTGAACATATTTTATATATAACATTTTGCATATACACACGGTACAATCTATATATTTACATATATAAATTGGGTACAATCGGTACAATCTATATATTTACATATATAAATTGGGGCGCGGACGCCTTTGAAATAATAAAAGACTAACCGTTCTCTAAGAGGAAACACAAATGCGAAACTGAAATTGAATCGAAGTCGAGACACTCCACGAAGCACAATCCTTCCTTCCAACTAATCGTTAACCTACAATCGCACCCTATAAGCAATAAGGAATCGCTTTAAATGCCGCCAAGCCTTGGCCATGGCCCCACACACCCACGATACACACACACACACACTCCACATCATTTCATTTTATGCAAATATGTATTTTTAACCAGCACTTTTCACTGTCTTATTGTATTAATGTTAATTTTCGCTTAATTTATACACACACATTATATATCATAGTTTAATGCAGGCAAAGAGATGTAGGGCAACGCAAATGTTAATTTTAAAACAAGGCAGAATGTTCCATCCGATTTGCAATAAACCCATTGCCTTCAGTAGGTGAACCTGAAGCAATATGTACTTAAAGTGAAGATTCTGAAAATTTTAAACAATAAACACAGTTTTTAACTCGATTTTGGTTTTGCTTTTGATTGATTTTGGTTTAATGGGTGCATTCTGTATCGTCCTCGAACTTTATCTGCCTATCTTTATAAAAGGATTATGAAAGTAAGTATGATTACGATTTCGAATATATTGAGTGATTCATTGTTTGTACGTAAACATTTGTATGTATAAATATTTCTAGACTTCGTTGTGAATAAAATTCTCAATTCAATTCTTAATATGGTGGAATTTGGCCACTTTATTATGACATAATCGTCTAATTTGATTTTGAACTTGAATGATCTTCCTTAAAAGGCATTCCTCTGCGCTCAAACAAAAAAATAAATAGTTGGATAAGAAATAACGGTATCCTCTGTGTCTATTATTTGTCATAAAAATACAACACACAATTCCTATATATTATTTATTCCTTATAAATAATGCTTAGAAACGAACAATCAAAAATGTTTAGATCGAACTTTAGGGGAACGTTATTATGTAACTGCCTTTTTAAGTTGATTATATGATATAAGGGTAAGCGGGAAATCCATAATTATGAGTCATCTTTTTATTTTGCGGTTTTAACTATATTACTTATTTATTTTTGATTTAGTTTCTTGGTAGAACTCTAAATATAAATGCCAGAAAAAGAATAATAGAATTTGATTTGGCATCTTTGAAAAAACATTTATTTTATTTTAAATACCCGAGATAAAAACTTTCTATCTTCAAATCAGTAACACATTAAGATGTGGCATTCCAATAAATGCGGGAATCCCCTAATATGCATACATATGTATGTAGAATGCACCCATTGTTAATTACTCGCCTGCAGCAGGTCCGAACACCAGGGCAGGTTCTAAAGCCTACATCTCAATAGGGTCTGGAGGGTGGCGGCATGGGCATTAGGGGACCCATCATGGGATACGGAGCGGAGCCACCCGCAGAGGGATAGAACCCGCCTGAAGCCACGTTTCCGTAGGCTGGCAGTGACGCAGCTGAGGGCGGACCCTGTCGCTGTTTCCGCATGAGATCCTGCATCTTCTCGGCCTTCAGGCGGCGCAGGTGCATTGTGCGGCGGATGGCGAGGAACTCCTCCAGGAATGCTTCCACGCCGAGATCACTGTCGTTGAACTTCTTGACCATCTCCTCGGTCTGCTCCTCACTCTCGGAGGCGGCAGTTTGCAGCAGTGCCAGCGCCGTATCTGGACCCACTCCGCCCGATTTTTCCTTGAGCTGGGACAGCTTCTCCTGAACAGACGAGCACCTGGTGCGTCCCTCCTCCGAAATTTCGGCCAGACGGCCCCGGAGCTCGATGATCTGCGGCTCCTTTTCAATATTACGCTCTGCCCGACTCCGATTGTCCTCGAAAACGCTTGTCTTCTGCGTTCTCAGCACCTGCAGAACTTCGTCCACTTTCTCGTCCAGCTTGGTGTCGTCGTTCAGCAGCTCCTTCAGCTCATCGGAGCCCATAGGCGCGATGGTAGCCTGCAGTTGGTTCAGGTATTCCTGATACATTATCGTTTCGTGAATTTGCTTAAAACGATTTTAATTTTGCGACTTTAATATTTCAATGACTATTATTTTAGTAGAGCTGGGGAAAAACCTCGTTGTGCTATCGATTACATCGATTACTTTTGGTCTCATCAATCATCGGTAAGAACTGTCATCTCTGTTTGAAAACCGTTCTCAAAATTTTTATATTAATTATTATGCCTAAGCTTATTTGTTAAAATGAAAATACTTAATTTATTTTGAAAATGGGACATGTGTTATTTCAACTTTTAGTTTCTTTTTTTTTTGTAAATTTACTTTATTTACTTTGTGTAGGTCCAACCAACAATAAGTGCCCAGGAAGAATAAGATATTTAAGATAACTTAAATTTTTGGACAATTAATTTCAAATTGCAACAGGAATGTGTTTGGCAATCACTTGATGAGAAGACTGAACGTCTGGTTGGGCGCGTATATCTGCAGAGGATTGGCCGCATAAATGGTCACAGGGAGATTCCACACCATCGTCTCCACCGGCAACTCAGATGGGGCCTTCAGCTCGCCGGATTCCGGATTTGGGCTACCAAAATCCATCAACGTGGTAGTGACGAACTCAAAGTGCAATCGCCACCGCACATCAACGAGATCCGTGCGGAAAGTAGGTGTCACGTGCAGGGGGATGGGCACCACCACCTGGGTTTGGAGCGTGGCATAGCACACTTGGTGTGTTGTTGAGATGGTCATCAGTTTGCCGGTTGGCGTCGACGCCTCCTTATCCCGTGCGCTACCGGATGTGGCCGACTTATGCAAATTATCAGCTACCACTCCGCTGGCTATGCTGGCCATGTCAAAGGAGTTAATCGAGGAGACGTCGTCCCCGACCGAGGATTGGAATTGCAGCTGGTGGCTCTGACTCTGAACTGGCTGCGGGCGGAGGGGCAGTTCCTGTTGCTGCAGCTTGACCGAGAACTGGACGCAGCGCACCTGACACTGACTGAAATCAAGGCTGCCTACAATGTCCTCTCCCAGTTTGTATGCTTGCTTGAATAAGCAGAAACGGCCCACAAATCCCCGCTTGTTGGAAATGCGATAGAACTTGGGTGCTCGACGAGCGGTTACATTCTGAAAAGGTTAAAAAATCAGCGTGGAAGCCTTTAAACCAAACCATCCAGCTCACCTTCAGATGGTGCCAGGAGATCTCCAGCTCGCTGATTTCTCGTTTCTCTAGGAAGGGATTTGTGGGCGCCAGCTCTTCGTTAGTTTCGACCGTTACCGGCAGTTCATCTGGCCGGGCGATGACTGGAATCGGCAGGACTCTTATGGGTACTGTTAGCGTCTGTACCTTGGATTTGACACGCTGCGTAGCTATGGTTATCTTGTAGAAATAGCGAATATCGTGACCTCTGTAAGTGGGTGGACCATCGCGGGGCACAAATTCGTTAAAAAAATCTGAAATTCTGTGTTTAAACAAAGGAACCTTATTTAAAGAACGTATCCCACTCACAAATCTTGGTCTCTCCGGGTTGCAGGCGCAGATCGCAGAACAGAATCTTCGGCTTGGTGGCCACTATGACTTCCCCGGGCGCCTGGGTCACCGCATCTAAGGCGGTGCGCCCGATCATCTCCGTAAGTTCGGCGGTTCTGTCCGTCGAGGAGTTGGTGTAGCTCGTTTTCCGGTAGCAATGCAGCTGCGCCGAGGCCCACGCCAGATTTTCCTGGCTATTAGAAGAGTATTTTAGTAGTTATTGACCAATTATGCGATTTGTTTTGATTACCTTGCTTCGTTGGCATTTCGGTTTTTTGTTGAACCGGGCTCATCCGGAAATACCTTGTGAGTGAACTCGATCAAGCACTCAACTCTCTCTCCAGTTGCATAAATGGCCGAGTCGGCACGCAATAATTTGGCTTTGATTTCAATCATTTATTTACTTATAAGTGGAAAACAAACCTGTCGATTTCCATAACATTCGATTGTTCGATTTCAATCAGTGTTGCCAGATTAGGTGCAAATTTGGCTTTCTCCTAATAACATCTAAAAATGTTGAAACACCAGCTCGGGAATTAATTGTTAATCGAAATAAAAAATTATTGCAGCAGCTAGCATGAAAAAAGCCATATCGATATTATGGGCGTAACCGATAAGTGTGACCGTGGCTAGAGCGCCAAATATCCGAGAGTTTAAAGCTATTGTTGTGCTTCACATTAGCGTTGATAAAAATTAATTAACTTTGTTTACATATAATCTTAGTTTTGACAGAAAACTTAAATATTGATCCGCAAAGAGATCTGATAATTTTTAAAACAAGAAACTAAAGAAATTACGATTGCATAAAGGTCGACATTATGAGTGGTTTTAAAAATACAAATATATGAAAGCAAAAAAAATTATAAGAGACATGATAAAATATATTCTTAAAAAAAACGATAGAGATTAGAAGAATAAAGCAAGACAAATCCGAAGTCCATTTTGCCAGTTAATTCATGTTAAAAAAAAATAATCAAAAATAAATAATTCATTTTCTAATTTTTTTGTTAGTTTTATATATTTTCTATTTTGGTTTATTTGATTAATAAAATATTTTTTAAACCGGTAGGTTGCAAGTGTAGCTGAAGAAATAAGCGTGAAATTTTTGGGTGACGCATCATTATAAATTAATTATCTCACTTTACTCCATAGATTTTATAAGTGTTATCAGAGATAAAGCAGTCCTGCAAATCTGTAAAAAAAATAACAACACTTAGAAATTAAATATGCATTTCACGTTGCTGACATTACTGCAACAAAATTTTCCAAAGAGGCATCATAGAATCCAGCTCTAATCAGGACTGCACGCTGGGACCTCATAATAATCAAACATAAGGATCTTCGGACTTTCGGAGAAGCCAAGTACCAGTTTGAGAGCCGGACAGCAACATCAACTTGAAAACTCTGAAATAAACTATATGTAATGTATGTGCTTTAATATTCACAACCTTACCTCAACTTTAATTATTTCACCACCATAACAATAAATAAATAATTGCAACATAATAGAAGCGAAAAAGGAGATGTATACCAAAAGATCCATAATTGAGTCCATGTGCTGAAAATGTATATAATATATATATCTCTATATATCCACTAGGATGTTAACAAACCGTCACGAGTTGATAGATTATCACTCCCACTTGCAAGGATGTTATGATAAACTGTCCAAACACCGTGGGCATGTAGATCGAGCGTAATTTTCTAGACAAGGAGAGTAGTTCCTCGTGATAGTCCACCACAGATTTTAGACCCTCTTGAATAGCCCCTTCGGACGAGGCCAAGTCGAAGTGCTCGATTTCCTGCTGCAAGGTTTGAAAATGTCCTCGCAGATTAATGGCAAAAGAAATGAAGAGACCGTCGACAGCCGATGCATAGGCCACAACGACGACAGTAACGAGACCAGTATACAGAAACCCAAATTCATAGCCGGGACTGTCCACATCGTTGAAGGGGAACCTGTAACGAAAAGGAACCCACAAAATCGTAGCTTTATCAGGGGACTGGATTAGCTTACTTCATGGGCATGGGTAGTTCCCTGACATATGTTGTGCCTCGCCAGCTACTAGCCACAATTTGTATTATGGGTCCCAGCATAAAGTATACGCCCGTTAGACCGCAGGAGATACAATAGGCTTTTCCCAGTAGGGAAGCCTCCTTGTTGGCATCTTCCACATAGCTATATCTCTTTCCATCGCCTAATCTCTGTCGTGCTGTGAACTTTTCAATTAGATTTAGATTACATAACGTTATAAGAAGTTATTTTACATTGCTGATGCATTTCCCTGAAGCGGTGAATCATTTTCCAAAAGTTCTTCTTAAACACCAGAAATGTTGTAATCTTGATGACTGTTAGCAAGTTGGTGAACACGACACTCAGACAGGCTGTGATTTTCTCCATATCATTTCGGTTATAGAAGATATAGGAGATAAGAGGATACTGCGCCGATAGAACGAATAACAGTGAGATAACGTGATTCAACCTCAGCGATCCTTTTTCGGTGCTATCAACACCGGAGGGACTGTGCCCCATCACTCGCAAGCAGTTTTCCTGCAGTTGAAAAAGACGACCCATGACTTTGGTTTCACTATGTGGAATATCAAAGGGTTCCGCTCGCAAAGCCCTTTATATAAACAATGTTCTAATTATCGTATTGATTAATTAATTATTTGTTTTGCCAACGTTCCTTGACAAACTTTCAACTAATTACTATGCTGATGGGTTTTGACATGATAATTGAGGCATTATTTGGTTTAATTGATAATTGTTATTACCGTCATTTACATTTCATGAAAACTGCATTAATACGCAGGTATGCCTTCTTAAATTACTTGAAGTTTGGTTTTATTTATCCTATTTTCGTTTGTTTAGATTATAAATGTGTAATTTATATTTACCCTTATCGTAGAACTAGCTATCTCTTTATTTGTTTGGGTTACTTCTTCGGATAATAATTTTTTTATTTGGATAGTGGTGAAGGAAGTGCTATTTTTATGAATACAGCTGTATTTTTATTACATTTACAGGGTCGTTGCCTAGTTAATCATTTTAAGACCAAGTGCATCGCTCGGCTGCTTGCACCGATTTGTTATCTGTAATTCAAATGCAAATATAAATTCAATTTTATAAAAAATATTCTTATCATTACTAATACTACAAAAATAATTAAGCTAAAGATCGGGATGGCTTCGATTGCTAACTGAATACTAACATATATGTTAGTATATATAGTCAATGCAATCTGATAAAGGGGTTCCGACTCCTATAAATACGCAGCTCAAACGTTCAGAGTCAACAATTAAGGCTCAACCAGCAACAAAAGTATTAGTTAAAAATGAGCAACAGTAAGTCACCAGCTACAAGCTACATAATTAAATAATAATTAATTAATTGACATTTTCGTAGAGTTGACGCTGGCATTGCTGCAGCTGCCCGTCGGCAGGGATGTGTCCGCAAACGTTCAACGAGCTATTCATAGCGTTAGGAAGCTGAAGGCGGATAACCCGAAGCTGCAGCTGGCCATCCTGCCGGAAAGCTTTAACGCCCCCTATTCGCAGGAGGACTTTCCGAAATTCGCGGAACCCGTCCCCGCAGGTCCAACGTGCCAGGCGCTATCTAAACTGGCCCGCGAACTTAAGATCTATATAATTGGAGGCAGCATCGTGGAGCGCGAGGGAGATAAGCTGTACAACACCTGCACCGTGTGGGCCGCCGACGGAAGTCTGATTGGGCGGCATCGCAAGGTAAGCCGTAAGCCTTTGCTGCTGCTGATCATGGAGCTGCCGTTAAACTAATCCTAATCCTCGCAGATCCACCTCTTTACCATGAGCATTGACCCCGAAAATGCTGGTGGCGTGCAATTCGATGAAGCGGCAGTGCTGACAGCTGGCTCGGAGGTGACTGTTGTCCAGATTGGACAGCAGAAGGTCGGCATTGGCATCTGTCATGACAAGCGATTTGATGAGCTAGCGCGCATCTACAGGAATATGGGTGAGTTGCCGACTTCTATATAGTTATATATTAATTAAATAAGATTAAACAGGCTGCTCCATGCTGGTTTACCCGTCCGCCTTCTGCATTTGCCAGGGACCCATGCACTGGGAGCTCCTGCAACGGGCTCGCGCCACTGACAACCAGCTCTTTGTGGTCACCTGCTCACCAGCCAGGGACAACATGTCGGGTTACGTGGCCTACGGACACTCGATGATTGTAAGTCCCTGGGCCCAGGTGCAGCGTGAGGCAGGCGAGGGATGCGAGTTCATTGTTGAGGAGATTGGTAAGTTTGTCTTTCCAATTGCATAGAGCGTAATCCGTTGACTATGTTGCTTCTCCCTGAATAGATTTCGATGCGGTCGAACAAGTGCGCCGGCAAATACCCATCTACAAGCAGAGGCGCACCGATGTCTACTCTAAGGTCAGGTCTGATGTGTAAAGCTGGGGGCAGGGGCTTTGAAGAAACCCTCGTATCAAGCGAATAAAGCATTATTAAGAACAGCGGGAGAGAAATTTACTGATACTGCTTAACATGGTTATCGCAAAGGAAATATACACACAAGCTAAGCACTGTAGCCCCTCGAGAGAATGAGCTTGAGTTGAGCAATGGCAACGGATGTCGATAGGGCTGTGGGAGCCAGAGCTTGGCTCTCAGTGTGGCAGAGCAAGCCGAGTCAATGGCAGGCACAAATCTAGCGCTGGGCGCATCGCTCCTGATCCTCTGCACTTTGGCTGGTGCAGCGCAGGGTCAGGTGGCATACGTACGAAACCTCTCGGAGCTGCGGATCAAGGAGCTGGAGAACCTAGCGGTGCGGTTACAGCAGACCATTAACCATGATAAGTATGCCTGCGAAAGTTACTTTGACTATGTCTGCAGCAGCAATCGAACGCTCTTTTCGATTATGGGTAGGTTTTTGCGGCACTGGGCTCCATATGAACAGTAACTAAGCAAATAATCAATCACAGGCCACATGCCGAAGCTGAGCGAGCTCATCCAACTCTTGACCGAGCTTCAGAACGATCCAGAGCAGTTCCAGGCAAAGCAAAAGCTGATAGACTTCTTCATCTCCTGCAACACACAGCACGGCGTGGAGGATTGTTATCGGGAGACCTTTGAGTACTTCAAGCCCCTTTTCGGTTACATAATAACCAAAAACATGCTGGGGTCCGGTTCCCACGAGCTTACCGATTTCCTGTACATTCTGGACAACTTCGTTCTCAAGACAAAGGGGGAATTCGGCTCTCATCCCATCTACAGCAAGCTGGCCACGTACAAGGAGAAGTTCCGAACTCCGCGCATATACTTTCACTCCGCAGACCTCAACCGTGAGTACCAGGACCTGCGGATCTACCGGGAGAGCTATGAGCACAATGTCAGAAACCTAGAGCTCCACCGCAAGCGGAATTCCACCTACGAGCTGGGCGTTCAACGCACCATGCTGGAGTGGAGCCTGTACCTCTTCCAGAGCCGGAACAAACCCATGTCCTACTACTATTCCACATTCGCAGTGCACCTGTATATGACGCTCTACAACAGTACGGAGCGTCAGAGGGACTTTACGCGATTCCGGGAGGACGTCGAGTGCTTGAAGCTGCCGCAATTCGTCAACGTCCTGGATGAGGCCCGAATGCTGGCCGTGATCTACCTGAAGAGCTTTCGCGCCGTGTGGGAAGACTACAGGACCTGGATAGCCGTTAAGCCGCAGAACCAAGAAATATATGACCAGGAAGACGGTATCCTACACAAATATCACCTGAACAATAAGCGCATCTTCTTTACGCTTTACGCACAGAACTTCTGTGAGTTCGGCAAGGATCTGGCCGAGCACGTTTTCTACATAGGCCTCAAGCAGAATCCCGATTTCGTTAACATTTACTCGTGTGGCTTTCAGACGGAAAGCTCTGTAAGGTGTATTTAAATTGTGAAAAACTGTATTGCATAACTAATTTAAGGAATCACAATAATCAAACTATAATTGAAGCACAATAAACCAGTACCAGTAAGAATTTTCTTTGACAAGTTTTATTGTTGAACTTCAGCTGCAGCTCCGCTGGCTGGGGTCTGGTTCTTACTTAGCCTACATTTGAGCACATTTTCAAAGTAATCCGCTACCTTTTGCCTTCGATAAAGCTTCGCTAGTTCACTGCAGGATCTTCCAACGCCATCCACAGCCGTCAGGTCTGCGCCGTGGGTAACCAGGACTTTGATAATCTCCAGGTTCGAGTTCATAATCACTGAATTTTCGAATTTTAGGTGTAAGCCCTGGTTTATTTCTCCAACTCCTTACCTCCGTGCATAAGAACGGTCCAGCCACAGGCGTCTCTGGCCTCTAGATTGGCTCCCGACTCCAAGGCAAACTTCACCATTTCGAGTTGATTAGCATCGACGGCGCAGTGCGTGGGCGTCATGCCATTGCAATCCGTTGCCTCCAGCTGAGCCTTCTTATTCAGAAGGATACGGGCCGAGGGCAGGTGACCGAAGTAGAAAGCCAACTAATGATGTACATATTTACATATCATATACTAAACAACGGTCTCTCTTACCCACATGCAATGGTGTCCTCCCACTACCAGAATTGCCCAGATGAACGCTGCAGCCAGCTGATAGCAGGACGTCTATAATGCACATCTCGCCCTGGATAATCGCATTGGCCAGTGGCAAGTGTCCATTGGAATCCGGATATTCTATGAGGCTCGGTCGCCGACGCAGCATACGCTTGACCAGAAATTGCTGACCCTTTCTAATGGCTCGGTTAAGGCAATTTGTCGTTGGCAGGGCAGCCTCAGTGCAAGCCTGGAAATGTAAACCAAAATTTTGTTTTATAGTTTATTTCAGTTGGAAATATTTTCTTAAATAATTACTATTATGTCTGTTGATATGGCCATAGGCACATAACGACTACCATTTTCGGCAATCTGAAGCGCTTTGATGCGCAGCCGATAACCAAAGTTCTCCTCCAGATTGGTGACATCTACGGGAGAGGAGCTGGTCCACTCCGCCTGCTGCCAGCCATGTCGATTATGGTATTGTTCCACACTGTAGACCCGTGCATTTTCCAGCAAGGAAAACTCCAGGCTGACACTATTAACGGTTGGATTGAAAACGCGTGCCTTAAAGTCTGGCCAGGCTGGTCCAGGTGGCTCCAGCTCTTGGTTGCACTGACTATCCTCAGACATGCTGATACTGCTTAATCCCACTGGCCTCCCAAAGAGCATTAACAACACACTCTCATCATACATAGACCATGGCAACAGAAAATCTATTTCGCTTTTCTGTTAAATCAATAACGAACAAGAAAGGAAAGGAAATGGATTTTGACGTCGGCTGAATGAAGCGCGAGCTTGGCTTGTTGAAGATTGTGGGTCTAACTGAAGAAGTTCCCCTATTTCGGGGCCCATTCATGTAAACGGATCATTACACAAACCGCATGGGCTCAGGGGGCATTTAGCACAGCAGATACACTACCAGCGCACAAATGTTAACAAAACGTTTCAAACATAATCAAAATGTTATTTATTCCCCAGAAAAGATTTTACCAACCAACCAGCAGACATGATAAATGAAGTGCATTGCGAACGCTGGAGAAACGATCGGTTCGCGAAGCACGGCCAACTATTGCGCTCGACGGGTCATTAATTAAGCCTGACAACGCACATCAGCGGTGGCCGAGGTTGTGCGCTTCTACGGGCTTCAAGCTGCAGACTAGGTGCGACACGACTTGATCATCCGGAGTCCGGGCAGACTTCAGACTCCAATTGACTCATCGCGAAGTGAGCGCTACAATTCCTAGCTCCAAGGTACTGTGGGATCACCTTGCCCTTTCGGTGATCACAATCTTATAAAGGGACTTTAACAATATTGCCAATCTTAAACGAATGTAAGAGGCGGAACAATTGTTTCTGATCCCACAGGATTTGTAAACTATTTTACCAACATCACCAGGAGAGTCGATTTAGGCTAGGTAATAGATCTTATGGACAATGAGCGCATTATAATACTCAGGAGAGTTTCATTATTAAATGTTGAATTGAACTCCTTATCCAATGTGTTTATCTTTATTGCTATTTAGATTTTAGATTTAATTAGAGCTCTAATTGGTTTTATTTAATCTACAAAACTAGAGACTTAATTAAGTGGCAGATAACAGTTCTTTCATTTACAGCTCAAATCAGTTTCGAAACCTGTAGGGATACAAACAAAATAGGTAAATGTGGATTATATCCATACTCCGACTTACAAATTTTAGTTACCAAATATAGACTCTAGCTCCATAGTACATAGTATTGAGTCCACACTGAACTAAAATTGATTAAACTCTTATGCAATTTCACTTTTAATAACATTTAATCGACTCGCCGTGTAGCAGTAGCCACCGGCTAGAGGGCAAAAGCAGACTCGCAACGTAATGACAGGCACCGGGGTGTCGCTGGCTCGGTGTATGGAGGCATTGGAGGGAACAATTAAGCGGTGCCACAAAGACCTGGCCGGGGGAACCACGCTAATTGACCATGTATTGCCAGCAACTACGAGCAAGTCTCGCCATTTAATGAGGGATGCGAAGAGCCGCAAAGGTAAATGGCGAGGAAGAGCTGCGCCACGCAGAAGACGAGCTAAAACAAATACAATGAACATGCAACAAATGGAGGCTGTGCGCTCTTTTTTGGCAGTTTCGCCTGGGACCGTGACTCTTTCTGGGGCTCTGGCGCGGATCATTGTTGAACTTCACCTATTAACTTTCGAGTATCGTTGGCGTTGGAGTTGGGAGTTTAGGCTATGTATAAAAGCGGTCCGAGCTGACGAACAATCATACAGTTCACTGCGAACCACTAAGAAAGCCAAATCACCGGTCCTACCCCGTCCAACCAACTCAACCAAGCCTAGAAATGCGTGGATTCATTGTAAGGACAATAGGAAACATTCCCCAGGGAAGGCGACTTCTTAAAGGACTAACACTCAACCCTCTTCCTCTTAATCATTAGGTCTTGTGCCTTTCCGCCGTGGCGCTGGCTGCGCCCCAGGGATACAACTACAATCCTGGCCCGTCTGGCTTTGGTGCCATTACCACGGCCACTGGTGGAGCCACTTTCTTCCAGGGCGGCGCCCAGACGGCTCCAGCCCAACAGCAGGCCTTCTACCAGCAGCCGGCTGTGCAGACCCACCAACACCACCAGCACGTCCAGCAGGTTCAGCAGGCGCCGCAGCAGCAGCAGGCCATCGTGTCTAAGCGCTTCTTCATCCACTCCGCTCCGGAGGAGGCCGAGGACTACAAGGAGCGTCACATCACCGTCGGCGTGCCCAAGAGGAACTACAACGTGGTCTTCATCAAGTCTCCCCAGCGCAACAACAGGAAGACCATCAAGATCAGCCCCGCCGCCAACGAGGAGAAGACCGTCATCTATGTCCTGAGCAAGAAGGGCGAGAGCGATGTGCAGGCCGAGGTCGTTGAGCAGGCCAGCTCCACCAGCAAGCCCGAGGTCTTCTTCATCAAGTACAAGACCCAAGAGGAAGCTGCCCACGCCCAGCAGCAGATCCAGGCTCAGTACGATGCCCTTGGCGGAAGCAGCCAGCTCACCGACGAGGGTGTGGCCCCCGTGACCTCCGTGATCGGTGCTCTGGGAAACACCGACGGTCACGCCGACGCTGGATCCGCGGTGGGCGTTTCTGGAGGTAACCAGATCATTTCCACTGGCTCCGCCGGTTCGCACACAGGCAATGCCTACCTTCCACCCAATTTCTAAGCTGTTGAGTTGTTAAAAAAAGGATCGCTTAATCCAACGTCCCTGGGACGAATGTTAATAATAAATTTTACTTGTTGAATTTAATCCATTTCGAGAAAGGCTTGTCTTGGGATAAGGGATAATTCGATTATTTAAGGAGAATAGAGGTTTCTTTATATTCTGGAAAGCTGCAACACTTTCAGAATAAAGAAAACATTTTATTTTGAGTTTAAGACTCGAATTAACATTTGGTTTGCAATGAAAAAATCTTAAGACAAGTTATTTAGTTCGACGATTATTTAGTGGAGATTTTGAAAGAAATATGGAATATGATATTGAAATATTTCTTTTCTAAATTAAGAAGGCTAATTTAGTAAACTTAACTGCATGCATGTTAGGAAAATAATAATTTTAAAACCTGCCGATATTTCATTTAACTAAAAAACTGGGACGTTCTTGATTTTGTTTTTGTTGTTTCTTATATTTTATTTATTTATTTATTTTTTTTTTTATTTAATTTTTTTTTTATAATCTGTAATTTCTAAGTTATTGAACTTCAAATATTAAATATATTACCTATTTAATATTTGAAGTTCAATAAAAATTCAGTGATTATTAGCTTTAGGGTTAATCTGTGTTTAGGAATCCATAACGTAAATCGGATACATTTTCTAATTTTTTATTCATAATTTTTTTCCTTGCCATAATTAATTTAATTATTTAGTTTATTTCTTATGGGTAAATTTAAGGATCTTATTATTGATAGTTTTCTACATAATAAGTAGTAATACATTGTTCATGTGCCAATGTTGATAAAGATATGTTGAGAACTGGCAAAGTTATAATTCGTTTTTCAATAAATTTTTTGGATCGTTCCTATGGCGACTATATCATATAGTTGAGCAATGCGGCTCGTTCCGGCTGATTTAAGAGTGAGAGTATATAAAAGACTATCTGCAAGCTTTCTTCAGATAACTTCAAAACTGAGGGACTAGTTTTCGTAGAAACGAACAGATGGACATCACTAGATCGACTCGTCTGTTAATGCTGATCAAGAAGATATACACCCGAAAATGCCTTCTTTACGGCGTTATAAACTTCTGACTGAAATTAAATTTAAAAAAAATTCCTTAAAGACTTAAGCTAAAGACTTGCCATTAGGCGTTGGTATATACATATATATATATGTATATGTATATATTTTGAAACTAGAAAGAAGCTACCTTCGGAACCTTGAGTTTGTATACCCTTGCAATCAGCAATTTGATCATTAATATTATATCCATACTTAATATAATATGACTTAATTTCATACTATTGTTACAGTTTTACATTTTTTTTTACATATTTTTCATGTAGAGTTTTACATTTTCCACTACATTTATCGATCGCTTCTATGGTAGCTATAAGATATAGTCGCCCGATTAAAAAAAAAAAAAAAAAAAAAATTTTACCGAAATTCTGAAATAATATATAAAGCTCATAACCGAGAGTAGATCAATGTATGATAAAAAACAGTAAAGTTGTAATATTTTTTTGTAAAATTATAATACCCTGAAGGGTAATGACAATCACTTTACCTTGACAGAATTTAGATAATTAATGAATTAATCAATTATTTATAACTAAAATATATTTGAAATTGTTGATTAGAAGTTGCAATTATAGTTTTTATTTTGCCTCTTTAATTTATTGTTGTTTATAGGAGTAAAAAACTATTAAAACTATAAGAAGAAACATTTTAAGCCTGTATTATTTTCATGACACTACCATATTATGTTATGTATATTTTTTGGTAAATGTAAGAAAGTAAAATTCTTATCGTATTTTTTTGACTACATTTACATATACATATGTATATAATTTGTACATTTTATTCTCTCTGTGTAATCTTAAGCTACGGTGACCAATATATCTCACCGCTGGAAAGTAATTATTAAGAAATCGCCACTCATTATCAATAAAATCGCTATGCAAATTTTATTTCCATTTTACTTTTAAATTTTGTTTTTTTGAATTAATTTAATTATTTAATTTAATTTGTTTACGTTTATCTCAGTGGCCAGTGTTAGCGCCGCAAGCCTTGACCATGTTAATTTTCCGGGCACGAAGGTGCGTGAAAGAGAAATTGGAAATGTGGTGTCTGGTAAAAAGTAAAGTCTCTGACGTATCATATGTGATGCTTTAATACGATTGCCTAACTCCAAAAGACAATGAAGCGCATGTACATAAATATATATATATATATATATATATCTATGGGGTACTAATTCGGGTAAGAGTAAAGCGCCAGGAGACGGGGACTCCCGCCGCCGGCGTACTACGTATTGCGTACTACGCCCCCACAGCTCACAGACGAACGGATGAGAGGTTGCATAAGCCGCATGTCAAAAATGTGATTCCGCACTATTGGCGTACTTGTAACACATCCAGCGGCAAAAGAAACGCACGCCACGCTGTCATTTGAAGGGATTGCGTTTCATCTTGACCCCCGAGATAGCATTTGTGTTTTGATAAATCTTCAATAAGGCATAAAATCATCATCATCATCATTCATCTCTTGCGGGGCACTACTGGCAATGATGGACATTAATACACAGTTGTCTGTCTTTAGAGGCTGCTCGCCAAAAAATACCTTAATTAATCTGCCAAAAAAGGCCCCGAGCCTATATAATAATCCATATAAATAATACAACCAAGCTTGGAACAACATGAAGCCCCACAAAATGATCCAAACTCTTCGATAATAAGGCCATCGGAAATCAATGCAATTTATACATTTTATAAAATCATCGTTAAACAAAACACGGCTTTTCAAGTTGACGCAATTGCTAATGCGATTATTATGTGATTTATGCAAGTTACGATTAGGGGCTGTTAATCCCGACGGTTCGTCGATTAGGCCGAACCATCGTAAATATATATCTATGGATATATGTATGTACATTCGTGTGGAAGTCAGGAACTGAATGAAAGCCAGCGAAATGGTCGGCAGAAACAAAGCTCGCGGTGTATATTATGTGCATACACAATATACCCATAAAGCCATCACATATGTATGTCTTCCAGCCAAATGGCCTTTTCTTCAACTTGGGGTCCACAATATGACGCAGGGCTTTGCGAAGTGGCCGGAGCCGGAGAGCGTTAGGGTTTTCGGTAACTGGACACAATAGTCACCGCTAGCTCAAGGTTTCTTCAAAACGCAAGCTAGTTTTCGACCGCTCATCGTTCACCTCTTCGTGCGGTTTAAGCCGAAGTCGTGGTCTCAGCTTCAGTTTCAGTTTCATTTAAACTTTTCGTCTCATCAGCACGGGTTTTCCGTGAGCGACATATTGGAGGCAGCAGCGCCTTATAAGTCTGGGCGGCCAGTGATTAGCATTTAGTTGAATAGTGATTGCCAAAGCTCCAGGTATCTCCATCTGAGACGGAAATGCGGGTCTTCATTGTAAGCTCTCGGATGGCTACTCCCCAGTTGCTGCATACTTTAGTAATGTCACCGGTTTTATTAGGTTTCGTGCCTCCTGGGCCTGGCTGTGGCCGCTCCCCAAGGATACAACTACCAAGCCCAGCTGCAGCAGAATATACCGGCTCTCCAGGCTCCCGCAGTGCAGCCTATTTTGCCTGGAGGAGGACTCCAATTCTCCACGTCGTCGTCTCAGCAAAGCCAGGTCTATCAACAGCAGGCGCCACTTGGCGGCAACATTGCCTACAATGTGCAGCCGCAGATATATCAGCCACAGCCCCAGCTCCAGCAACAGCAGCAGCATCATCAGCAGCCCCTAGTTTCGAAGGACATCTATGTGCATGTCCCGCCCGTTGATGTGGCAGAGGAAGCCTACCCACAGCCTGCCCTTCCACCGCCACCGCCCCGCAAGCATTACCGCATCGTGTTCATCAAGGCGCCCACTCCAAGTGTTAGCAAGGCGGCGCTGCGCGTCAAGCAGGCTCCTGTGGAGGAGAAGACCATCATCTACGTGCTGACCAAGAAGCCGGATCCCCTGGACCTGCAGGCGGCCATTGAGGAGGCCGCGCCCAAGCAGCCCAGCAAGCCGGAGGTCTTCTTCATCAAGTATAAGACCCAAGAGGAAGCTGCGCATGCACAGCGCACCATTCAAGGTAAGCAGCACCCACCACATCGAACTCATGGTCTGAGCCACTCTTGAATACCTAATCCGGTGGATATGCAAAAATCTTTTATTGCTGGTTTTTCTGCCAGTTGACAATCATGGCTTTGATGGCTATTACTAACTGTCTTTTCGTTTCCCTGCAGCGCAATACGACCAGCTTGGCGGCACCTCACAGATTTCGGACGAGGGCGTCGCACCTGTCACCTCGGTGATCGGAGTTCTGGATAACCAGCAGCAGCAGACGCAGGGTGGTGGTCTAACGAGAGGCGTGCCAAATAACTACTTACCCGCTTTGTCTGGTTAATTACTGTCAATTGAAAAGAACTGCCGTACCTCTAAGTATCCAAATATTGTATATATTTTTAGCTAAATAAACAAGATCACTTGCCAAAACCTATAACTATTATGATCCCAATCATTGGCATTTTTTTATTAGATGATGCCGAAACTGGTTTTGCTCCAAAGACTCCCAGAAATGTGTCAAACTTCATTTTCTATGGCCCATATTACCACATCCATATCCACACATCCATTAGTAGTCCAGTGATCAATGAGCAAAAGCCAAGAGATTCGGGAAAACCGGTCGCATTAATTAGCATATGATGCGTCTTACATAACTATGATTAGACAACACGAAAACTTGATTTCAAAGGGAGCTGATAATTGATCCTACGGCCGTCGATTTTTTCGTATCATATCGTATTGCATTAGCCTATGCAGTAACATTTAAATTAAAGTAAAATCGCGAATAATAAAACTTTAAAAATATATGTTTAAAAATTCTGACTAAATCATTTGTTTATTTTGTCTCGACTTTTGCTTTTACAATAAATTAAAATAAGCTACAATGGGGCGATTAACTCAAGTAGAATGGAAGCGATAGTGCCGACCTAGACCTAGTCCCGCACTTATTTGAAGGTCTTGGCGGGCACATAGTTCCTGGATGGCACAAAGGAGGAGGTGGCCTGCTGGACAAACGAGCTCTGCTGCTGGCTCACAACTGGCGGCTGGATAATGGTCTGAACCTGAGGCTGCTGCTGCTGCACGATTGTCTGGATGTGAGGCTGCTGTTGGATGATGGCAGGACCCTGAGTCTTCTGGGACACGAAGCTACCCAGGTTGAGGGATCCACCCGAAACGCTGGTGATGGGGGCAACGCCCTCGTCCGAGATGTGAGTGGCGCCTCCCAAGGCATCGTATTGGGCCTGGATCTCCTGCTGGGCACGCTGGGCCTCCTCCTGGGTCTTGTACTTGATGAAGTAAACCTCGGGCTTGTGCACCTTGGACTCGGTCTGGGTGACCTGCAGCTGCTGCTGGATCTCCGTGAGGTCGGGCTTCTTGGAGAGCACATAGATGACGGTCTTCTCCTCGTTGCTGGACTGAGCGCGCTTCAGGGCGGCGGCAGTGTACTTCAGGTTCTGAGACGGCGCCTTGATGAACACAATGCGGTAGTTCTTGCGGATGGGCAGGCTCTCCAGCTGCGGCTCGTCCTGGCGCACCTCCTCAGTCTCCTCGGGCGCAGAGTGGATGTAGATATCCTTGGTGACGATGGCAGGGCGCTGCACATACTGGGTCTGAACGATCTGCTGGGGCTGCTGCTGCTGCTGGTACACGATCTGCTGGGGCTGAACGATCTGCTGGGGCTGAACGATCTGCTGAGGCTGCTGCACGGTGCTGATGAAGTTCTGCTGTGGCTGAGCGAGGGGCAGGGGTGCGGAAACGGGAATGGAAATGGGAGCGGGAGCGGGAGCTGGAGCGGGAATGGATTGGACAGTTTGAATGGCTGGCTGCTGGGCCTGGACACTGATCTGAGTCAGGGCTGGGGCTGAGTAGATTCCACTGGGCGAGACGGGCGTCTGCGGGCGAAGGTTCCCAATGGGCAGGCCGGGATTCTGGGCCTGGTACTTGTATCCCTGGGGAGCGGCTGCGGCGAGAGCGGCCAGACACTGTAAGGACAAAAACAGGGAATTTAGATGCTGCTAGCTGAATGCTGGAGGAGTGATCCAAAGTCTTACCACTAGAACGACAATCGGCTTCATTTTCACTTCGTACTCTCTGAGCTGCAAAGGTCGACTGATGCCCTGGCCACCTGATATCACTGTTTTTATAATGCAGCCACTTTTGCTGGCTGGTGCTACCAACGCATTAGAAATGGCATTTAATTTCCAAGAGAAAGAAAGAAATATTTAGGCGCAACCATAAAATGATCGAATCTATTGTCGCCCGAGCCACTCCGTATATGTAACTGGCTTCGTTAGCCGATTACCAAATCACGGATCCATCCGTGTTCCCAGACTCATTGTGTTGAAAGGCACGGGCCGGCTGTTATCTAACGCAGAGTCTGGCTATGGCTCTGGCTCGGACACCAACGTAGAGCTCACATTTAAATAATTGTTTAATATTCCCCCATTGTCAACTCTGAATCTTTATAAATGCAAAATATTAATCGTAAAGGCGCCACTTCGATTGACAAAACGGGGCTGAAAGAAAGAAAGTAATTTCCAACCCACCTACCCAAACGCAAACTCATTCGCAGTGTGAGGAACGATCTGCATTCATTATCGCGAGATGCGAACAGTCCACCAGATGTGGCTGGTGTTGAGGCAGCGGCATATATAAACAGGTATGAGGCATAAATTAATCTATAGTTCATTTTCAACCAACCGGAAAACAAACCATGACTTTGTAGTACTCCCTTTCTTGTTTCATTAACTTTGATGGATTGCGAGAGAATACAAATTAATGAATTTAATAATAGATTGTTAACGCGATTTATTAAAGTCAATAATACTTATTGCTCGATTAAAATACTGCTTACTGCTTGCCATTACCTGCTGACAACTATATTTTTATTAATATTTTCTTTGCCATATAGTAAGGGATTAGAGGATACATTTCTGAAAACACATTCAATGTTATTGATTTCTTAGCATGTCTATTTATTTCGTGTTTTCATTCATAACAATTTTATGTTCCGTCTCAGTTTAAAAGTAGTCTTCACAGATATGTCACAATATGATATCAATATTATTGGTATAGCTGACAGAAATATCTTATATTTGAATATATATAACTTGCCATAATTTCATTATTTTAAATTCAATAAAATTTCTATATTATTTCGGTGTTTGATACTTAGTTAGTACCCAAAGCAGTGTTGCAACATGGTTAACTTATTTTCTCGAATGTTTAAAATCCAAAAGAAAAGACTACTATTTATTTTCCTATGGTGCGTTTTCCGAGGTTCAACAGCCACTAAAACCATCAGGATTTAAAGATTCTCCTCGCTAAAATTTTTAGAAATAAAATGATAAATGTGTTTGTCGAAGTGAATAATAGCAATAAAAAGGATTTTTTATGGACATTACCATCCAAAAGAAGTGTAATAGTGTAGCGGGCGATTTAGCCGTACGTACGTATTCATGCGTATACTTAATGTGTGTAGTGAATGCGTATACGTCATGTGTTTATCAATGTGCTATTAAAAAAATAAATTAAGTTCAAGACATGGAAGAACTAAAACAGCAAACTTGGAAAAATGTAACAAAAAATCTGAAATTGTTTAAAATGAATTTTTAAAAAGTTTTTTTTATTCATTATTTTATTAATTCAATATAATCTCCAATCATATTGTCATACAACTAAGTACCGGCCTAGTCATCGCTCCACGTCGTTTGCTCGATCCAATCCAAGTAGGAGGACACTCGGGTGTAAACGGATGGATAATTACTGCGGCAAAAGACCCCGTACGAGGTGATTCCAATCAGGTGATAGTGGATTCTTTGCTTTCGTCGGCGACCCGGAAGATTAAGCTGCAAGGGACCTCCAGAGTCACCCTGGCAGGTGTCTCTGTTGAGATTGTAGTCCTGACCGCAGATCTGGCTGTCGAGGACACCGTTGGGGGTCTCTGCGAGGGGCGGCAGCTCCTGGTTGCACTCTGCATTCGGCACTATGGTCAGGTTCAGGTTTGTCAGACGGTTGGACATGGGCTTGGCGAAGCTCGTTGCTCCATATCCCATTGCGAAGGCAATTGTTGTTGGCAGCTCCGAGAAGATCCACAGACGTATGGGCCTGACGTACACCGTTAATCTTTCCGAGACAACCAAAACAACATATATGTAGGTATATAAAGCGGGGCAAAACCAGACTGGCTTTTGGGATTACTCACTCAACTTTGCGCTCAAGCTTCAGCAGGGCTATATCGTCGTAGTAGAAGTCTTTGTTGTAATCGGGATGCGTGATTATTTCCTGTATCCGCATAAGTTGCGCCTCATCCGCCCGCTCCTCGGTGACCAGATTTAGGTCCCCGATGCGCACCCATTTGGGGGCCATGCTTAAGAAAAAATATTGGTACCCACGGAAGATTGAATCAGCGGATTTCTAAAATGCTCACTCGATTATGGAAGTACAATGGGCGGCGGTGAGCACAAAATTTTCGCTTATCAGGCTACCGCCGCACTTGTACTCGACTTGACCTCCGGCAGCCTCGAAGCCCACGGCTGCCTGTAAAAACAGATTTGACGGGTTCTGGTTAGGCAGCACATCAGGGGCAGCCGCAGCAGCAGCTTGGCTCTCTGTACCATATGGGGGTATTCACCAGGTCTGACCAGTATTCGTCCATCAAAGTCCGCGTCGTTTGCATCGGCAGCCACGGCCGTGTCGTTGGGGAAGATCTGCTCCACATACTGTGAGTATTCTTGGGATGTGACCAAGGATGTGACTCAGGAGTCGAACAAAGCGAGACTTGAAACTACTCACTCTCCTCACATATGCGGCGGCGCTTGTTTTTCTTCTTCTTGAAGCCCCCAGGTGGCGGGGGAAAGGGTTGCCCTGGTCGCGGCGGCGGTGGGTGGTGCTTGGGCTTAGGCTTGGGCCGATTCTCCTCGCCACCGTATCTAAAGTCATGTATGTGATACCACATCTTCTCCGACGACTCGTTAGAACCACTATCCGGGCCGGGAAAGAGTATGTCTCTCTCCACGGGAAAGACAATCGGCGACTTTTCGGGCGGCCCCGGTTGACCCCTGGGGGGTGGTGGGTGTGCAGCTTCAAAGGCGGTCAGATAGCAAAGTCCGAAAAATAAAAGCAGCGGCAGAAACAGAGCCATTTCGGAGGCTCTGCGAACGCGACGAGAGTCGGGAGCAGACTAAATCCCCTGCCGATCGGTAAATCCCCAGCAGCCGAAGACCCACTGCCTTATCAACACAGGGCTTTAAATGTTTTAAAACTCGCAAAATTTATAAAATTTATTTCCAGCAGGCACATTAAAAGTTGACTCTTAAATTTGATGGGTTTATAACATTAGCCGTGAGCGGAGCATGCACTTGAGTCGTTCCTCCGATCTGGTTCTGGTACTGCGCAATGATAGCTCGCTGAATGGCCTCCAGATCCTGGTCATTACGATACCGCAGCACGGACACGGAGGGAGCGTTATCCGCGGGCTTGGATACGACACTAGAAGCCAGCACGGCGAGCACTGCGCACAAAAGGATAACCTGCAGGTGGGTCCATTAGTAACACTTTCTGCCTTAGAATTTTGTTATACGCTTACACTTGTCGCCTTCATTCTGTCGCAAATCTCAGTCTAGACTAAAAAGCGTGCCCGGAGCCTCAGGCGTTTTTATACCCAAAATTTTAACCATCTCGACTTATTCATAATTTGCAACAATGAACTCGAACAACTTGTACTAAACCCGTTTTCGAATTTATTCGCTGCTAACTGGTAGCTAGACACAGTTCGGATAAATAAGACGACGGCTGCCGTTTGATCTAAGAGCTGTGAATACATATATGTATTCATGGTTCAAGTTCAAAACTAGATGAGTATATTTTACCTCTGTCGGGTCACAATTCAATAAAATTAAGACATGTCTTTCTTTTTCTATATTTGATAATATTCATTTTAATTGCTTCTTTTTTATTTATTAATATTTTGTGAGTAACAGAAACTTTTCTCTAATTTCTCAGACCAATAAATCGTGTATTTTAGTAACTCGAGCGAAAGACGAGTTTGAGAACGTCAAAATCTAAACAAAAACTCGACTATAAGATACCCAGTACTTAGTAGCTTTGTGCGTTAAATTAAAAGAAGAGATGTTAATGTTAACAGTTGACTTGAAATATCATCTTTGCGATTTCTGCAGGGGTACATACATTTACCATTTACCTTTGATACTAGTCTCCTCCAAAAAGCTTTAACTTTCCAAAAAAGTTTACTAAAAAATAAAAATATATCACACAGTATTTACATTGCAAAGTTGTTTGTTTTATTATAAAGATATATCATAATAGAAATTTTAGTAAGGCAAAAACAAACACATTTTTGGTACATTTTGCTGAGAATTAAAGTGGTACACCTAGACCTCATTGTTGGCATCCAAAACCTTCTGTTTGACGTCTTCATAGGATTGCAGATTCTGTAGATTGTCGAAAAATATAGTCAAAGTTAAAATTAAACAAATTGTACGCATTATTTTACATAGTTAACATAAAAAAGCATAATGAAAATGAATTATTAGACTACTTACGTATCGGAATGGCGATAGTTTTAAGCATGCAAAGTGACGTTACTGAGTTCAGGTAATGATAAGTAGCAATACTTGGACGAACACCAACGAGTATTTAAGAGCGAGAAAAATGAGTTAAGGCAATCCTCCGCACACTAACCTGCCAGTAGGTATCGTCCCACTCGGGGAACATGCGCTTGAAGACGCGCGGCTCCTGTCCCTGAGGAACACGGATTATGCTCACAGTGGCCATGGAGCGGTCAGTGGGCTCTAGTCTGATGTAGCGCTGTTGGAAGATATAAACGGATATAGTTATTACTAACAAAAGAAACAGTTTGAGACCCCTCAACTCACCTTAGCCATGTCCAGAATCTTGGCGTTCTCCTCCTCAGAGGCGCCGGAGCCAACCCACAGGTAGATCTCATCACCGGCATCCAGCAACATGACATCGTCGGAGTCCAAGTCTTCTTGCTCGTATTTGGCGACTTCCTCGACCTTCACCAGTCCATTGGCAGTCAGACGGCAATGGAAGAGGCGCGGCTCCAGGAGCGGGCGGCCGTGATCGACCAAGCTGCGATCATACTGACCCTCGCCGTTCAATTCCTCCCAGAAGTCATCGGGTTCGGCTCCCTCCTCCACCTGCTCTACTTCGGCGTCGTCCCAGTAGTGAGCGAAGCGCTCCAATGCCGCATTCTTCTCAAAAGTAGAGGCACCCAGGCCGATCCAAACGTAGATCTTGTGCGACTTGGCAGACACGAGGGCAAAGGCATCTCCAGAGGCCAAAGAAGAACTGTCGGCGGGCACCTCGCTGGCGTGAATGTCGCTCTCAACGGTACCACGGATGCGGAACAGCTGTGCCGTCACAGGGAGGGCGGTGTAGGAGGCTAGAAGCTTGCCCTTGAAGATCTTATAGAAGTGACGCGGCTCGTGGCCCTGAGTGGTCAGCACGAGAAGAGCGTTCTTCTCCACGGCAAGGGCGAGACCGTCCTGGAAAGCGCGTTCCTTGACACCAGCGGTGGCTTTAGCTCCCTGCCACACGTAGACAATGGAACCCTGCTCCCCGTTGTTGGCCTCATAGTTGTAAGTGAGAACATAAGAGCCGAAGCCCAGAAGAGGCAAGTTATCCTCGAAGGGAACGGTGTTGACCAGAATCTCACTGGAGCCTGCCTTCGCCACGTACTGTGTGATAGTTTCAATGGCGTTTTGGCCATGATCCGGCATAAATCCAATGGCACGACCGCCGCTCTTCTTCAGCTGAGTCACCACAGCATCAATCTCATCGACATCAATGGAGTCATCGGATCCCATGGCCAAGGCCGAGCGGATGAGACGAGTGTGCGCCATGCCAGCATCACGCCAAGTGGCAAAGTACTGCTTGAACGGAGCGGACTCGGCGCCCTCAACAATTCGGTGGATTTGGGTCCAGGCTGGGTACTTCTTGGTGCGCAGGAACTCCTGTGCCTTGGCCATGGCATCGGTTTTCTCCTTCTGCGTGGCACCCTTTCCAACCCACACAAAAATGCCGGACCCGGTGTCCAGGATGAAGCAGTCGCGGGTGTCGAGCATGGCCTGGGTCAGCGGCTTCTGGCCAATTGTGTCAACCACCAGCTTGCCACTAGCGTCGCTGATCTTGTACAGAGTAACAGCGGCAGCATCGGTCCTCTCAAAGGCACCATCCTCCTCGGCCGTCGACTCCTCGGGCACCTGGTCGGCAGAGCCGGATCCCAGCACATCAAAGAACTGCTGCTTGTCGGCGTCAGTGCTGAATTCATCGATAATCTGAACACGGGCACGTCCGTTGTGATCCTGGTCCCTGATCTGGTTAGCAGCACTGATCGCCTTGAGTTTCTCCACGCGCTTGGCCTGGGCGCCCACGTAGACATAGATGTCGTTGCCAGCGTCCAAAATAAAGCAGTCTCCCTTGTTCATCGACGATACGGACAGATGAACCTGTCGTACGCGGACGTTGCGCTTGCCCTTGACCTGGAAGAGACGCTTCTGTCCCTGGGCGTTGATCTCCACGTGCTTGAAGCCAGTTCCAACACCGCCCTGCTCGTATCGAACGCCTAAATGGAGGGATATCTTGGTTATTAAATCAAATTGAAAGACTGAAAAGAGTCTTACCATTCTTAAAATAGCCAAGGAACAGTTGCGACTCGTGGTCTTGCACTTCACGATGCTGAACAGGAGCTCCGTTCAACAAGTCATCCAACTGAACGGTGAGAATAGCGGCAGCTCCAGCCTCATCAGTAGAGGTCTCGGATCCCAGCCAGAAATGTACGTCCCAGGAAAGTTTCTTGTCTTTCTTGTTTTCAATTGTCTTAAAATTATATTTAAATTGTTTGTTAATATATTAAGAAAAAAGAGGATCAAACTAGGAATATTTTAGTATCTTATTTAACATGTATTTCAAGATAGTTCTACAGTCAGAATACTTCCGTCTGTTTTGCCAAAATATTTTATTGGGATCCGGATATAAGTCATACGAACATTTCCATGTCATTTTATAATGACAAACTCTTTTATGATTAATTATTTTTCCGTTGAAATAAGATGAATTTATATTAGATTAAGAGGTTGTTGACATTGTACTCGTAAAGCGTATTTCCGCCCACAGAATTTATATATTCCTACTGTGTCAACCACCTCCATTGAGGCATTCCAAACTTCTAGTCCAAAATAGACTACCCTCTCCGAAGCCAAAAGATTACTTAAATATTAAATAGTAAAACAATAACTTACATTCAGAATAATAAAGGAGTCTCCAGTGAAGAACTTGCCATAGTTATTTTTCGGATAGGCAACGGGTTCGAAGTTCTGGAAAACGTCAAATAAATTATGTGAGAAAAATAGGAATAAATGTTTATTAAATGAGTGTTTGGAAATTCTGTAGAACTCGTTGTTCTATTTATATGCACAGTCAAAATATTTCTTCTAAAGGCGCCTCATGCTTCGCATTAAAAAGTGAGAGCATCCGATTCCCCCAGGTTCATAAATTTCGTTAATGTCCGAGTTAATTAACCAGAGATGCGCTATATACATGCCGATATATATAGTTCACTTTCCATTTGTGAACATGTGGCAGCCACCCTGCGTGAATTTAGCATAGAAAATGGAAAATCAGCAACTCTGATGGCACGAGCCTCGAATGGGAACCATGCTCCATCCGACTGCACGAGCTCCCCTGCAGAGGCAACGCATTCGTGCGTGGGCGATGAAGTCTAGCCAAGCGATGTAAACAAGCGCCAGCTATTTATACATACTCTTCTTTGAACTTGCACAAAAGTGAAATTAAAGCCGAAAATACACTTAATTTACCTCGATCCGCCAGATCTCCAGGCCGGGAGAGCGGCCAGCATTGGCGAAAGCCGGATGCATAATGCGTCTGCCGGGTTGTTTACTGTTCTGACCGGAGGGCTGGATCTGGCCGGTTTGAACGGGGAACGCGGGACGGGCGTTGAGGGTTCCGGCTGATGAAAGACTGGCCGATAGGGTAACCAGTACCAGCAGGCTGAAAGTAGGAAAGCATAATAGATAAGCCTTATCAGATTATCATTATTTGTTCTCCCCAATCGAAGGGTTGCGAAAACTTTACACAGTTGTAACTCGTGAGGGTTTACTTGCTATAATTAATATTGGCAGCTTTGAATCCTTCAAACTTTTGGGGGTAACATATCATTTATGGAATCACAAATATCTGTAGAACACTAGCTTTGAACTATAATTTAGATTTAAACCAATTTAATAAAGGTAAGCACAAAATATGACTAAACATGTATACTTTCATTTAGATTCATAAACCGACAAGCACATCCATCTATCATCACATGTGAAACACAACCATAAAAGGTCATAAAAAATAGACACACCAAAAATGTCACATGTTTTTAAGGAGAGCCCCGACAGTGAGTAACAATTGTACCTCTGTACAAACACACATGTATGAATGCGAGGTCTATTCTGGAGCTCTCAAAATTATTCCACTTCTAACACGCCTTTTGACAAACTCATTAGCGGCTTTAATTGCCCTGCCATAGGGTAACTTTTACCAACGCACTTACATTTCAAACCAGATTTTTTTTTTATTGACGGTTGGCGTGCGTCAGCTCTACTATTGTTTACACTTTTTGAATTGGCTCGGAGCAAATCTTGGGAACTCGAATGAAGCTTCTGGACAGCGAACTGCTCGCTTGCATTACCTTATGATGACTGCCATGGTGGCGTCGCCTGGCGCTGCCTTTTCGCGATTCTCTTTCTCGTGTCGTCGGCGGCGGCGCGGTGGCGTCGGAGGCGGGGAGATCCCCGAGAGCTTTGTTTATTGTTGCGATAAATATAAATATGCGTATATAGTGTGCGCTTTCATATACTCTATTTGTAGGTATGTATTCGGCTTTGTTTTTATCTCAGTGTTTGTTGTTCAGGCCAAACAGAGATGATTGTTCCAGCTGATCTCAGTGACGAGTGTTTGAACTGCAAATTAAATGGGAAATGTTTTATAAGTTAGATAGTTTAAATAGATATTTAAGATTCTTACTAAATAAGTATGTTTCTGAGATCGTTGATAAAGGAACTAAACCAATACAAAAGATATGAGAGTGTGCTCGACTATAAGATACCCGGAACATAAAGCTTTGTATAATTTATGAAAAATAAAAATAAAAGGGACTACTGGGAAAGTGGGATTGAAAAATGGTTACACCTTTGTAATCTTGTAATCTTCTCTTGTAATCTTCTCATGCTTATAATCCAATTTTACTCAAATTGTATAAGTCTCTACTACATAGCCTCGGTAATAATAATTAATAATGTATACTTTATGGAGTCTGAGATACCTTTCTCTGTCTGTACGGTTTGGATTACGGTCGGATTTATACTATAATACCCTTGTATTACGGGGGTACTTGATATAACAACTGTTTTTCACCATCGACACCTAAAACTAATTGGAATTACATGTATTATTAAAAAATTACTAGAAATAAAATATAGTCAAATCAATAATAGTTAAAATCTTATTTATAGTGGCCGAAAATAGTTTATCCCATATTTCAGATAATTAATACCCTTTACTTTTAATAATTTATTTTAAAAGAAAAAAGATAGTTACCTTTCTTTTTTAACAAATTAAAGCAACATACAAATGTATGTACCTATGTTTATGATTTACATACTCCCACGTTTCATGTTGAAATGTTATTATCCCATCTGATATGATATCACTTTTATATCAACAATGTAAAATCTGATTTTGGGATAGTATAAGGCCAGCTGTCGAAGCTGTGAACCAAATGTCAGCACGCATGCTTTTACAAACTGCTTTTCAGATAATTAGTTTTGCGACATTGCTGCTTGACTCATCTGGGATGATATCATGATTGCCAAGGCCAAATGGGAAGTTCGTGCAGGCCTTTCTTGCCACAGGGTATAGCCCAGAAAATATAGGCCTTGTTCCCGTTACCTTAACGTCATTAAAAAAAACTTGTATTCCTAAAAAAAAGTGCGCCTGGGTACATGCTTGAACGTATGTTCACAGTCCTAATTAAGTTATTTCAAAACTCGAGAAATTACGGTAATTTGGTCAAATAGTTCGTACCTACAAATGTTCAGCCAAGCGATTTCCAAGATTGTTAAACTTGATCTAAATACATACATGCACCTGAAGGCGAGAGTTCTGAGTTAATAACTTACACACTTCTCGATTAAATCACATTGAAACAGGTGGTGATGCTGATCAAGTTTCTAAAGCATTTGCTCCTTTAATGCTTAGCAAACTTGTGATTACAATTTGAATACAGTTCAACGGTATAGAAAGTATTTGGAAACGGGAACAGGGCTGTTTATTTTATTTTCAACCGAACGTGTACATGTGCACAGTTTTCGTATTTGCCATTTTTGAGATCACGATTCTCCCCAGGCAGTACTCATAAATATTATCAACGGGTTTCGAATATCAATTATGTTTATTTATGTGTACCTATGTATGCTATTGTGTATTTATGCCCAAACAAATATTGTTGTTAACGCAAACCAGCTCATCAGGCTCATCAATCACAATTAATAGGAAGTTAGAGGTGTCACAAAAAGTAGAAGTCATTTAGAACCAGATTAGTTAACGTTTTTTTTTAAGAAGTTTAAAAGTTGAAAAAATTACTACCAAATTTCCTTTTAAAAATACAATATTATATATTTTAAACAAGAAAAGAATGTATACTTAAAGTCCTTAGTTTTGACCTGAACTTTGAAAAGCCGCCAGAAAGTACGCAACAAGTTGAGAATCAGTTTCTATATATTGTCTTTACATACATAGGTCTTTCCTAATCATACGTTTTAACCTTAGTTCAGTGTTTACTTAAGCATCAACCTCTAATTGATAAGATGAGCTCATTAATCGTTATACGTTTTGGCTGACAATCTATAAAAGCGATTTGTAAATACTTGCATTTTCATTTTTGTAATCAGCCTTAGTCAGTGCATAGTCCGGTTTGTTTTTGGTCCCCTTTACTTTAGAATTTGCCCCAACATGCATACATTTTAGATAACCTGATCAGAGACTATTCAACATAAATTAGCCCCTCGAGGAAGACAATTGAACACTTACCGTAGGATAGATAAACACGATCAGCGCAGACTCAAACAATCGGAATGGGAGCTGGGAGAGCGAGGTGTGAACAACTGGTATCGGCTCGAGACACTGAAGGAAAGGCAAAGCTCGTCTTCGCTTTTATAAAAGTCCGCTCAGAGGCAAGTCGCGCTCACGGCGTAAGACGGCCCGCTCTCCGGGGTCGTATGTAGATTATTGATAAGCCAAAGCTCTGGGCGATAAGCGACACAAGCTCAAACAGTAAACAAAGTGAAAACAATTTTTTAGAAAATTCCCAGAATTCAGGTTGAAAGTCTCCTTTTGTTTCACTTATATATGCAAATATATACGTACAAGTAGTCTATTTAATCCCTTCGTCAAATAATGTACAACTTCCTTATAATTATGTAATTGGTGGACATAGATTAGTAATCCGCCGCAGTATTCGACAAATAGTCGCGACGGCCGATATTCGAAGCCTGTTTGTTTTGCACGGCCTCCAGCTTGGGGCACTCGGTGATCCGATGGCCCAGACCGCCGCAGTAGGTGCAGCCATGCGAGTCGCCCAAATCCAGGTGCTGGTGCTCCGCCTCTGGCGCCAGTTCGTCTAAGAAGTCGGGCACCTGTTGCTTGGCCTCGATAAGCAAGTGCTTCAGGTCCAGCAGGACGGACTGTTCGGTGATCTTATTAATCAGCGTCGTAGCTAATCCTTTAGTGTTGGACCGACCTGTGCGGCCAATCCGATGCACATAGTTCTCGATATCGTCAGGCATGTCATAGTTTATGACGTGCTGCACGTTGGGAAAATCCAAGCCCTTGGAGGCCACATCCGTGGCCACCAGCACGTCCTTTTTGCCCACGCGATAAGCGTCAACGGCCCGTGATCGTTCCTCCTGATCCTTTCCGCCGTGAATGGCGACCGCCTCCACGCCTTTCAGCAGCAGGTATTCATGTATGCAGTCTACGTCCTGCTTCTTTTCGGCAAAGATCAGCACAGGCGGTGCAGTCTTCTGCAGACAGTCTAGCAGATACACCACTTTAGCCTCCTGTTTCACGTACTCAACCTCCTGTGTGACGTTCATGGACGCTGCTCCTGCGCGACCAACGTTTATGGTAACTGGCTTTACGAGCGCAGAGCGAGCAAAGTTTTGAATCTTTTTCGGCATGGTGGCGGAGAAGAGCAGCGTCTGGCGCTGGCCCTTGAAGAATGAGAATATCGTGCGCACGTCCTCCTCGAATCCCATGTCAATCATTCTGTCAGCCTCATCCATGCACAGGTAGCGGCACATGTCCAATGTAAGGATCTTCTTGTCTAGCATGTCCATGAGGCGTCCTGGCGTGGCCACAATAATGTGCACTCCTTTGGATATCACGTCCAAGGCCTCGCTAACCGGCAATCCGCCCATGGCCAAACAGGAACGGACCTCTGGCATGCCGCAGGCCTGCAAGTGCTTGCTGTAGTGCTGTATAATCTCGTGCGTCTGCTTGGCGAGCTCCCGTGACGGGCAAATGATCAGTCCGTAGGGGCCCTCATTGCGTTCAAAGGGCAAGCTGTACTCTTGCTCCAGAGCAAACATCACAAGGGGCAGCACGAAGACCAAAGTTTTTCCTGAGCCGGTAAAGGCTATGCCAATGAGATCGCGACCCGCCAGCACAGTGGGCAAGCCTTGGATCTGGATAGGTGTTGGAGTCTTGATTCCTTTGGCCGCGAGACCGTTAAGTATGCCCTTTGGAAACTTCATTTCTCGGAAAGTGCGGATAGGTGGACTAGGATTCTCGCCCTCCACAAGGATTCTTAGCTGCTGGCGGATGTGTTGTCGCTCTTCTTCTGGCATGGCTTCTATGTACCTGGGCGGGCGCCAGGAAGTCTTTATAGGCTCCTCGTACTGGATGCCTTTCGCCAATTCCGCCACGCCCATCAGAGCCTTCTGCTGGGCAATGCTTTCCATTATTTTCTCCTCCTCGCGAAGCTGCTTTTCCACAGCACTCAACTTCTTGGCCTCTGCAATTTTCTTCAGCTCCGTGTGCTGATCCAGCAGACTGATGTTATATTTCCGGCCATAGGTCTCTGCGTCGTGGGCTCCCTGGTAGTCATCGTCGTTCTCATTTTCGCTGGATGACTTTGGCTGCGCCGTCTCCGAAGCAAGTTGGACAATGCGTCCCAGTTTCACCATGTGCTGCTTTTTCCGTTCCTTCACCGGAACGTACGGCACGTAATCGTCGTTGTCCTGCTCCCCGTCATCGGAGGACTTTGAGGATCTGCGGTAGCGCTTTACTTGAGACATATCAGCGAATTGACTTTATTGTAATTTCATGCGATTTGTAAACAAAATATAAATTTGCAACGGCTTTTTTAGTGTTACCATTTATTGCCGGTCACATTTGACCAAAATGCACTGGAAGAGTTTATGAAACGTTTCCATTTCAAACTTAATTTGCAGATATCAAGCATTTATTTCGACTCTTATTTTAAAAGAAATATTAATTTATTTGGCTGCAAAAATGGAACATATTTCTGGTACAAGTATTAACGATCCAGATTAAGTTATTAGATTTTTTAATTTTTGTTGTTTTATTTTCTTCTAGGACTTTAACCTAATTGTTAAAAGATATAAAGGTTATCAAGTATGGAAAAACTGTATGCAAAAAAATTACTTTTTTATTGAAATTGATTATTCGGTAATAGGGAATTAAAAAAAAAAGAATGTAGCTTAGAGCATACCAGCTATTTATGAGATATTGGCTGCGTTCAGCAGACATGACATGATCTCCGATCAGTGATGAATCAGTAATCAGTGATCAGTGTGTTCTGCTGAACGCTCATGATACATTACGCCATCGTAAACCTAATCGGCTGGTAAAAAATATTGGAATGGACAATTGTACGGATACGAAAAATTTTTTATTTACTTTACTGGTTGTAAAAATTATTTCGTCTACTCCTGCAACTACAGCACTGAAAACTGAATTTGTGGCTACAAAAAAACAAGATTATAATTATTTTTAAAGTTTTATTTCCATTTTTACTGAGCCGCTAAAGAAGGCAATATTAATTATTAAATTTTATAATGGACTAAATAAATGTTTTACAACATTTAAGATTAATTTAAAATTTAAATAAACAACCAAAGCAATTACTTATATTTTTTTTAATACATATTTAAGCAATTCTAGCAACTATTAATATATTTCGATGTTTCTGGTATTGTTATCTCAATTGTCAGGAAAAATCGTTATACAAATATATTCAAAAATTATCTTTCTTGTCATCACCCAGATTACGGTCACACTTTCTGTATTTTTTTCTGCACCAAACGCAGTCCCTTTTAGTTTTCAGTGATAACATCTCAAATAAGCTAGACTCTGAAAAAAATAGCTAAAAATAAAAAAAAATATTAAATACCAAATAGCTTTTTCAAAAAATTGTAAATGTACCTTATGCACAATTTTCTTTATTTGATGTTCTTAGTTACAAAACCCATTCAACTTTTTATTCACCGGTTTTTTGGAAGCATCTTAACTTTCTCGCTATGTTTATTTAACAAGATAATTTTATCAATTTCGGATTTTAAATCATTAATATTAAATATTGTGAATATATTAATTATTTTAATAAAATCAAATATATGTATATTTTTTGTATCCCGCAACATATGAGCATATTTGAGAATTTCATATGCTTTTCCCGTTTTAAATATGCTTGGTCATGCCAGATGCCAAATGCCAGATAAGTTAACAAAAGGTTGTGTTGCCGTCCGGTGTCATAATAAATGCAACAAATTATTTATTTTTATTTTAAATACGTAAACACATTACAAAAACAGCTAGAGTAACGACAATTTTGCTTGAAAAAACACCATATTTCCCGCTAGCTGCTAGTTTACAAATTATCCCGCAGCTTGCTTTTAAAAACCACCAGATATAGCGGGCAAATAGCTAAATTGTCAACATTGCATACTGCACAACAATCCAAATAAAAGCAATTAATATTCTTAATCAAACTTCAATGTGCTCCGATCGTAAGGTGCGTTTGTGAAAAAAGAGCAGCACAAAATGTCCTTTCGTGGCCACCAGTGGATGCCGGTGCGGGAAGTCAAGTGAACAGCAGCGGCACCTCTGCGAAGCTCACACCCAGAAAAAGTGATAAAGACGAAGACTGGCCAAAATGGAGATGGCAAAACAAAAACAAATGGGACGCGGCGAAAAGCCAGTGGAAACCAGTGCGGTGAAGTGTTTCAAGCGGCCGTTAGGTCCTCTGCGGGCGCATGTTGCTCCCGAGTGGCGGTGGCGGCGGATGCACTTTCCATTTGTGGCTATTGCGACGGGGCGATGATGCCTCGTAACTTCTGTATGCCCTTTCTGCGGGCTGGACTCCACCTGTTTGTTGGTGGAATTTGCACCGCCGCCCATGAACTATGCAACCACTTCTGGTTGCTGCGCATTTTTATGATTCGAATCCCACCAGCTAAGAGCGTCGAATTTTAGTTGTTTGCTGGCCAAGACCTTGGCGGTGAAAGTTAGGGTATTACAAGGTCGCCTAGCTGCGGCCGTCCTGAATTCTTGTTTTTGTTTTTAAGTTGACCCCTCCCCCTAACTTATAGCCGTGTGATTCATACTAAATATAAAGACGTTTTTGGTTTTAAACGGGAACCAAAGATGTCGTTTTTAGATATTTCGGAAGAACTTCCTCCGGTAAAAGAAATCCCCAGGTAGATCGAGACGGGTAAAACCGATGGAGGCCAGTCCTCTGTATGAACTTCTAAACGCTGGGCGGGTATCTCAGTCTTATCTGCGGGCTGGCGGCGGGTGATTTTCATAATTTTCGTTATTTCCGTAATTGAACACCAAACAGCCGATTGGCAATCGCCGTATTTTTGCTTTCGAGTAACCCGGCCGGCGCCACCTTCTGATTTATTATTCACAGAGATCGGCATGACTAACAATGAGACTGCGGCGGTGATTTAAATGGAAAACTTTGAAAACAACAGAGGGCCCAGACTGTTGATAACGACAAGAGCGAGAACCAAACTAACAACTGCATGCAACGCCGGACAGTGGCGCCGGAGCAGCCCCAAGAGCGGAGAACGAGTGAACGCGTCGACGACAAAGTAGAAAGCAGAGCGGGATCATAAGAACCCCGCTCCCAGTTGGGAGAATCCCGCAGAGCCTTGAACCAAGCCGCCGCCGTCAACATGATGGAAATCTCGTCATACGTGTTGCATCCGCAGCACCATAACCAGACCGTCGAGCCGCCGTTGGACGACATGGATGAGTATTGCACGCTTTTTTACGTCAGCCTGTGGAAAAACGATCCGCCCGACTATGTGGACCTCATCTGCTTGCTGCCTAATGGCCATTTTCGAATGCTTAGGGCCCCCTCGACGACCACAATTCGGGATGTGAAGGTGAAAATGGTCGAGATGGCCAAACAGAGCGAGCCATGCTACATGATCAAGGACGCCTGCGACTACCAGGTGTACGGCATATCGACCTTCAACATCGAGCCTTACACGGACGAGACAAAGCGCCTGTGCGAGGTCCAGCCGTACTTCGGACTGCTCAGCCTGGGCGATCGCACCGATGCCAACAGCTTCTCCAGCGACTACGAGCTGACCAAGATGGTGAGCGGAATGATCGGCAAGTCCTTCGATCACCATCGGACACAGGGTACTCCCGAAATTGAAGACTTCCGGCTGAACATGTCGCAGATCTGCGACAACATTGAGGCGAATCGCAGCAAATACACCTGGACGGACCGCTTGCTCTACGAGCACCCGCTGCGGCTGGCCAACTCGACGAAGATGCCCGACCTGATACGCGAACGGCATCCGACCAGAGCGTTTCTCATCGTGGTCAAGAACGAGAACGACCAGAGCACCTTCACGCTGTCCGTGAACGAGCACGATACGCCCTACTCGCTAACCGAGAGCACCCTTCAGAAGATGAACCGCTCGCAGATCAAGATGAACGACCGGGCTGCCGACTACATACTCAAGGTGAGCGGGCGCGACGAGTACCTGTTCGGCAACTACCCGCTGATCCAGTTCCTGTACATCCAGGAAATGCTCTCCGACTCGGCGGTGCCCAATGTGGTGCTGCAGTCGGTGTACCGCCTGGAGTCGTACATCAACCATCACAATGAGCAGTACATAGTGCCCAAGAGGCCGCCGCGGAAGCAGTCCGTTGTGCCCTCGCGGCCGCCCATCTCGTTGTGGGACATGGGCAACTACTTCCAGCTGACGCTGCACAGCATCTCCAATGTGAACTACGACAGGACGCGCGCCTTCAAGGTGGGCGTGCACGTGGGCCTCTTTCACGGGGAGCGTATGCTCTGCGCCCAGCGATCGGCGGACTCGCCCAATGGCAACTTCGATACGTTTCTGTTCAACGACCTCGTAATGGACTTCGACATACAGATGCGCAACCTGCCGCGGATGACGCGACTATGCATCGTGATATTCGAAGTGACCAAAATGTCGCGATCCAAAAAGTCGTCCAACAACAAGGATATCGCACTGAAGGACGTATCCTACAACAAGAACCCATTGGCCTGGGTGAACACCACACTGTTCGACTACAAGGACAACCTGCACACGGGTCGTCATACGCTCTACACGTGGACGTATGCGGACGACATCCAGTCGGATGAGGTCTTCCACCCACTGGGCACCGTCGAACCGAACCCGCTCAAGGAGGAGTGCGCCCTGGTGGACATCACATTCCAGAGCAGCGGAACCGGGACGGTGCGCTACCCCACCGAGGAATCTGTGCTGCAGTACGCCGAGGAGCGCGCCCTTGCCAGGAGGCAGGAAATGCAACACCACAGGGCCGAGCCGGAGAGGTATCTCAGGGATCTGATCGCAAACTACACGGGTCTGGATAAGATCTACGAGATGGTTGACCAGGATCGAAACGCCATCTGGGAACGCAGGTAAGGCAATGCTGAATTCGCAACTTGTAACGTGGCTGCAAATGAAATGACATCTCTTTTTTTTAGGGACATTATTCAGCGCGAATTACCCGAGGAGTTGTCCATCCTTCTGCACTGCGTTTACTGGAAAGAGCGCGACGATGTGGCCGATATATGGTACCTGCTGAGCAACTGGGAACTCATCTCCATTGAACGCTCCCTGGAGCTGCTGGATTACGCCTATCCGGACCCAGCCGTACGAAGATTTGCTATCAGATGTCTTCAATCTCTCACGTAAGAAATAAATCCAATTTTTAGCTTTAACCATTTATGGCCTAGTGGAAAAGGGTTCCAAATTAGCGCAGGTGTCTTTTGCATATAAAGTTATCGGGTATTAAGCTTTATAATTATACATATAGATTCCTAACTAAAAAAAAAATATTATATTACTAGAAAACTTAAGAGGCAAACGATCTGCCCTCGCTTCAAATATAGACACAGTATCGATATATTAAAAACGAATTCTTTAAATTAAAATTTTTCCCATGAAAAAGATTATATTGTTTTATTTTCAATTTAAAGCAAGGATAATAATTTTAAAATTTTTACCCCACAGGGACGAGGATCTGCTGCTGTACCTACTCCAACTGGTCCAGGCCATCAAGCACGAATCGTATTTGGCCAGTGATCTGGTGGTGTTCCTGCTAGAACGAGCAATGCGCAATCAGCGCATTGGACACTACTTCTTCTGGCATCTGCGCTCCGAGATGCAGACGCCGTCCATACAGATGCGGTTCGGTCTCCTGCTGGAGGTTTACCTCAAGGGCTGCAAGCATCACGTGGCGCCGCTTCGCAAGCAGCTGCACATGCTGGAGAAACTTAAACAGGGCTCCGTCATTGTGAAGCACGGCAGCAAGGAGAAGGTCAAGAGCTTGTTGCAGAACTTCCTGCGGGACCAGCGCAACGAAGGCGTCTTCCAGAACATCCAGAACCCGCTTAATCCCAGCTTTCGCTGCAACGGCGTCTCGCCGGACAAGTGCAAGGTGATGGATAGCAAAATGAAGCCGCTATGGGTCGCGTTTGAGAACGCGGACCTGAACTCCGACGATGTACACATTATTTTCAAGAATGGCGACGATTTGCGCCAGGACATGCTCACCTTGCAAATGCTGAGGGTGATGGACCAGCTGTGGAAGCGCGATGGGTAAGGATAAGCATCGATATATCAAGGGCTTTCAGGACTGGATTAAGTGAACTTCCCTCTCCCTCCCCACAGAATGGACTTCCGGATGAACATCTACAACTGCATTAGCATGGAGCAGCGGCTCGGTATGATCGAAGTTGTGCGGCACGCAGAGACCATTGCAAACATACAAAAGGAGAAGGGAATGTTCTCGGCCACGTCACCATTCAAGAAGGGCTCCCTCTTCAGTTGGCTCAAAGAGCACAACAAGCTCCCGGATAAGCTAAACCAGGCCATCAACGAGTTCACGCTCAGCTGCGCCGGCTACTGTGTGGCCACCTACGTGCTGGGCGTGGCAGATCGTCATTCAGATAATATAATGGTGAAAAAGAACGGACAGGTGGGTTTCAAATAGAAGGGATTTAAGAATGGAAACGATTTAACAATCCAAATTGTGGTTCTTCTCAGCTCTTTCACATTGATTTTGGCCATATTCTGGGCCACTTTAAGGAGAAGTTTGGCGTACGTCGGGAGCGAGTGCCCTTCGTGTTAACCCATGACTTCGTCTACGTAATCAACAAAGGCTGCAAAGACAAAGACAAGGACCGGGAGTCGGACGAATTTCGTCGCTTTCAAGAATTGTGCGAGCGCGTAAGTAAAATCGAAGTCGAAAAAATCGTAGCAGGAGTTAACACATTTCGATGAACATTTTGCAGGCCTTTTTAGTTTTACGGAAACACGGCTGCCTTATTTTATCGCTGTTTTCAATGATGATTTCAACGGGACTGCCAGAACTGTCTTCTGAAAAAGACTTGAACTACCTTCGTGAGACTTTAGTATGTCCTTTGGCTTCTGTATACTTTAAAATATGAGTTCTTAACCGACTCATTTGTTCCATTTTAGGTGCTGGACTATTCGGAGGAGAAAGCACGCGAACATTTCCGGGCGAAATTCAGCGAAGCTTTGGCAAACTCCTGGAAGACATCCCTCAACTGGGCCTCGCACAACTTCTCCAAAAACAACAAACAGTAAACATCAACATCTAAACACAGCGGCATCAAGAATCGTCATCGTTTCAAAGTCCAAATATCTCGCAACACAACTATAAATGGATCAACCTTTCTTTTCTGCATGCCGCCTGCCCCTCTGTGCCCCTGCAGCAGGCGTAGTACAATTTCGCTTCTAATTCATAAAGTTCAAAACTATGTGTTCACTATGTTAGGCCGAAATATACACAATCCCACAATCCACAACCCACAACCCCCACACTCACACAGAGGACCCCTGTGACCCATAGCTGATAATGTCGCTCCCACAAGTGCTCCAATATAATTTACTGTCCACCTTGTACACTTAAGTGTTCACCTATTCTTGTAATTGTATCATTAACGACCCCTAGATCCCGGAATTGTTTTGATGTCTAGTTATTCATTTGCCGTTTCACACTCGCGCATGCACGTGCAACAAATTGTATCCTATTATGCTATATTAATTTAAGAGACATTAACTCTATAAGTTTAAAATTAACGATTTTCTATCCCTATATTACGATTAATTGTCAACTATATATTTTTTGTGTCTGCTCCTGTCGCCAACATCAACATTTTTGTGTTATCCGGTTTCGTTTTATAATGTTATTTAATATTTGTAACGTAATGTGTAAATCGCTGGATAATTGCAATTAAATGAAACTATTTAAATTCATAAACGAACGAATGTATACAATTTATCCGAAACACAAAAAATATAGTAACAATGTGCTGCTACGATTACAATTAACGCATTTGTCTTTCCAATTTTCTGTTAAAAAAAGGTAAGGTAATATAAAAAAAGACCTCGCAAGGTTGCTTCTCAAAATGCAGGTCAATATCCACGGACTCGTTTGAAAACAGAATTAAAGAACCTTTTCAGATGGACCGAAGAACAAACTTCTCTTTCTGTGAAGAAATGTGTTGCTCTTTCATTTAAAATTTTTATTATGATAATTCACTTGTGGCTATTTGCTTTAGTTAAAAGTTTGCAACGCTGTGATGAAGTCCTTTTTGAACCTATAAACTATATATTCATATATATACATGATAAGCATTAGCAGCAAAGAGGCGATTTTACTATGTATGTAAGGAGAACATTTAAATTGCATTTTTTTTTTCAATTTACATAATTAAATTTGTCAAAATGAAAAAAAATTTTATTTTCTTTATTTAATTTAATTATTTTTCGAATGAAAACAAACACAGAATAGCTTTCCCATTTATAATTTACGCTTTTTAGCTACGTGTGAGATTGTAGGACTTAAAAAAATAGAAGAATAGAAAAAAGGAACAAAGTAAGGTGATATTCTTTGCAGACTTTATAAAACTTTAATTGGGGGTTTTGTAAGATAAGTCTTAATAATACTCACTCTTATGAGACATCAAAGTCCTTGGAGTATGCCGCCATGATCTACATGTATGTTATGTCTGCGAGACAGATTTTTATCGTTGCTTTGCCAAGACGCAAGCCCCTCCTCATTGATTACCAAGAGGCTAGGCTTCAAGCTCTACAAGCTTTTATGGGGCTACAAATATCTCGTATCCCCTAAATTCCCACAGATCCAATATCTCAAAAGACCACTACCAAAACTATCCATTTGAAGTTAAGAAAAAACATTAAACAGTTAGTTGTCATACATTTAGTATAAGTTTTTTATTGACATCAAGTATTCAGTTTCAGTATATATATATATGTATATATACCAATATAAAATAAGTTCTTTAAAATTAATTTTGTTTCTGCTACTTTACACGAATTTCAGCATCAAAAGACGCAGCATTACTCCATATATATTTGAAACCCTCTCAATTACTTTATATATATTTCACTTTTTGCCAACACTATTTCCGGGTTATGCCGCACATTGTTCGACAATGCACATGGTACATGTTGTTTAACAATAGCGACTCTCGAAAGACGTCCGATATTTCAATTATAAACACTACGATTCAATAAAACAAAAACGTCGTACACAGTACCGTTATACAAGTAAAAATAAAATAATAGTCCCTAGGCGCCTAGCTAACTAATCAGTAGGTAGTAAAGACCGTATATGGAATTTTCATGGAAATTTTTTATTTTATTCGTTTAGGTTCTGTTTCTTTTTTTTTTACGCTTACTAAAAATCTTTAAAGCGACGAGGAATTTGCTTGAAATTCTACCGGCTTTTCGGATCAGGAAGTTACTTGAAATGTATATTTCCGAAAGTCAAAGCCGATAGGATTTAAGGCAAGCCACACTTTGCTTTGCTTTGAATAGCGTAATTGTGCAAACCCTTATCGACCTCTTATGGAATCCTTTAGTTTTTAGTCTGTAAAATATACAGTATTTTGTTTTGTTAAAATTCTTTATAAAAATATTTATATTAAATATATTGGTTATTTTTTCGTGTATCGGTTTACTTTCTTGTTGTTATTGTTGTTGTTGTTGTGTAAAAATACTGTATTTACAATTACAACTATTTTCTTACACATTAACATACCAGTAAATATAAATAGTCATTTGATTTTTTATATAAATAATTTAGAAAATATGAGAAACCGCGTTTTGTTTTTGTCTTTTTGCGTTTAGGAATATGTTTTTGTTTTCGTTTTTATTTGTATCAGTTTCAGTTGTACGAATTCCGGTTTGAATTTGTCTGTTTTTAGGATCTTTCTTGCTTTCCCGTTTTGTGTAAATATGTTTATTACATTTTTGTACATTCTCAATTGTTTTTAATTGGGCAGCAGCACGGACAGCGAATTTGTATTGAGTAAAGTTATACATTTTGTAGTTACTTGTGAAGATTAGCTTTAGATCGGTTACCGATATAAACCTCATCTTCACAAATCATATAGAGATACGAGAAAAATAAATATTTTTTAGGTATCATAGAGCAAGTCAATGAGATTCCAAAAAATAACTGGAAACTCACCAAAATTCTCTATGGAGACTCAGGCATCTCTGAATAAATTCGGAAATTTAGAGGTTTTAAAATATATTCAAGTGTGGCGATTGGGACATATGCTGTATATAATCTACTCAATACGAATTTCGAGCTATTTTGCCTTATTGGACCTAAATGTTTAGAATATCTGTTAATGCTTCCATACCCATGGATCTGTTGTAGCTAATTATTTGTTAATTTATTCTTTTGTATCCCTAGTTTTCTTTTCATCTTTAAAGGCACGAGCTTTTTATAAAAATGTGTTCTTTTAGTTTCGTTAAATACACTTTAAAAAGTTAGATGCTGCAATCTATAACTTATGTTTTATTGGTTTTTTTTTTATAAAAAAATTCAGGTTCAGTCTGTTTCAAGGAAATGTTTTGATGAAAAAAACGTAACTCTTTTTTGAGATTCTTCAAGACTTGCATTTCATACATCCTACAGTAAAATGCTGTAAATAGTTTTTTTTCCATTAGTTGGCATAGAATGAAGTTCCTTTGCATATTAAATATGTTTGTCAAAATTCCATTTTTCTTTTTAACTGATTATTTAGAAACACGTTTTGGAACGGCTAAAAAAACTTGTTGAGTTTCTTCCTCGTAGTTTCCTTCTTTTTATCATATTTGTAGTTTAATTTTGGGCCTTAGTCGAGAACCTAGGATTAGGGTTAGGCTAAAACAATTAGGTTAAAACTAAACTAGCAGCGAACTTATGAGATAATGTTACGTGTAGTTGAATGTCGTCTTAAGCGCTACTAGTGCGATAATGTACTTAACTCAATGGTTGGCCCAGAAACTGGGGCAGCTGGGGCGTGTGTATGTCTCAGTGCTTTGACAGATTCAGTGGTAAGTCTGGAGTGAGAAGAGAGAAATTTCAATTATATTTATTATAGATTCCTTATAAACGGTATCTTTTTGTGTCTTTTAATGAAAGAAAGAAAAACTAAAACTCCTAATCTATATAATATCTGGTTATCTTAAATCTATACATTACTGCAAACTTTGACATATAAGATGACGTTAAATTAATTAAAATAATTGACATTGAATTAAATAAGTAACGATGGAAAATATAGTTAAATTATTGATACATGCCGATGCAAAGTTCAATGTATAAATCTATATTTTAACGGTGCGATAAATCGTTATTCCTGTTTTATATTTCAAAGAAACTATGTCCCAGTTCTGTATATTTGTTTTAATTAAATAAACAACTTAGTAAACAATCGGACGAATTTTAAACTTTGATCGGTAGTTAAGTTTTCTAATGAGGCTTTTAAGAGGGAAAGATGGGAGCATCTGGTATCTAGTCTCGATATATAGAGATAAAATATGTAAAATTACTCATTTAACCAATTAAAGGTTGCAAAGATAAAAAGAGAACCTTCAATAAACTTAAATATTTAAAGTTTACATCAACTGAGATATCATACAATAAAACTGCGCCATTATTTATTTTGTTTTAACTGCAATGTTATGATTCTGCCCCAAAATAAATGGGTTTGCTTGCTCACCTGAACTTTGTTCATTCCTTAGGCTACTAGTATGAAACATTGCGGAGGAGCTGGCGCCAGGAGCGGCCGCCAAGGAGGAGGCGGAAGCGCTCGAGCTAGTCGGCGAAGTGGAGGCGGTGCGATGACTGGACGCTGCAGACATTTGGTCGGTACTACTATCAGTCAGTTTTGGCGTGGCCATGTGAGCGGGCGACTGGTGGGTGGTGGTGGTGGTCAGTGCAGCCGGGTGCGGATGCTGGTGGGGATGATGGGCCAGGTGCGGATGAGTGTGAGGACTGGGAGCGGGCTGCCCAAAGGCGGCGGCAGCGGCTGCAGCTGCCGCCACAGCGGCCGCTCCATTGTAGGGAAATGAATGATACGGCGATGGGGGCGACAGTCTCGCAGCAGCAGCAGCAGCAGAAGCCGCCGAGCTGCCGGCCTGCGGATGTGGAGACAGCAGGGGCGCTGCTCCTGTCTGGTAGTGGTGCATCCAAAGCGGATGCCGCAGGGCCGCCAGCGTGGATATGTACGGGTGGTACAGCGAAGAGGGAATGTAGGCGGCTGCGGCCGCTGCTGCTGCCGCCGCTGCCGCTGCAGCTGCGCTACCCGACGTACCGGGTGCCGAGGTCGGACTGCCGCCCGTGCCGTTGCCATTCATTTGGGGCGGCGGCGGATACATGTAGTAGTGGAGCGGCGAGCTGCGCTGCAAGTGCGACTGCTGCTGCTGGATATGCCTTCGGTCCGGTGGCGAGGTACTTCGGTCACCGGGCGACGGACAGCTGCTGCTGCTGGCCGACGGCGAGGCGAACTCCCGACGAATCGATGCAGTCTTCTTGGGCACCGTGCGCGGCGTGGTGGCGGGCGATGCTGGTGATGAGCGAGGCGGCGAAAGATCTTGCGACGCCGAGCTCGTTGTAGAAGGACGCCCTGCTCCCGCTGCCGCATAAGGATCTCTGTAGAAGGAGTGACCATAGTCCACTGGCAAAGGCGACCCCGCGGTGTACGGTGGCGAACGCTTCTTGGCTCCAGCATGGGAGGGGGACTTTCCCCCGCCACCTCCATTGCTGCCGCTCACATCCGGAGACTTGGGCGAGCTGAGCAGGGCGCGTGGATAGCTCGAGGAGCTGTGCTGGTACAGGGTGTGGTGCGGGTGATGCACATTGCTGATTATGGCGGCCGGGTGGTCGGCGCTCTTCTTAGCAGAGGAAGAGGAGGAGCTACTGCTGCTACTGCTCCCGCCTAGCAGCGAGTGGATGCTGTAGGAGCTGTTAAGCAGAGTTGGTGGCGCGGACGCAACGGCAGGCGATGTACTGGCCGCGCTGGAACCGGGACTGGGACTGGGCTTACCTTGGGGCGGGGCCAGATTCATAGGCGCCGCCTTGCCAGCCGTTGACGATGTCGATGACTTGGCACGGCTTCTCTTTCCTCCCGCTCCGCTGCCGGTGCTTCCCCCTCCGCTGCCGTTGTTCACGCAGCCGTTGTCCTCCAGCGACACCTTCTCGAACTCGCGAAGGATGCGTTTCCGGGGCGACACGTGCTGGTGGTGGTACTCGACTAGACGACTGGCTGGCGATGCCGACGAGGGGGGAGAGACCTAGAAAAATAGTAGATTCCAATGGTCATTAAGGTTGCTCTTCTCTGTTTGTTTTTTAAGTAGCAACTTTGGCTGTTCGAGGATCTCACCTTGTGCGTCAACGAGTGATTTAGACTGCCGATGGCTCCTCCAACGCCGCGCTCGGCTGTTGCTGTGGCTACTGCTGCTGCCGGTGTCTTGGACATTTGCTCAAGGCGTGCTGGCACGCCATCAATTAGTTTTTGGATGATGTTGCTAAGCCTAGGCCGGGGTTTCGGCTTCGTTTTACCGAGTACCGCCTTCGTGTTGCCGTTCAGGTCATTGCCGCCGCCACCATTGACGGTACTGGAGGTGGCCAATGCCGGTTGCGCTGGCGCGCCTTCCTCATCCTCGCTCGTATTCATCTTCTCCACAGTCTCGTCTTTTGGTTGTTCCTCAACCTTTGGAGTGGGACCCCCTTCTCCTGACTCGTTCCCATCACTCCCCTCCACCTTGGGCTCCTTACTGGGCCCTGGAGCATCTTCTTCTGCTTTGATCGTTTCTGCTTGGTCAGTTGTAATCTCATTTGCTAAGGCTTCCGCCTTGGCGCCCTCTTCAACGGTCTCTGTCTCTGATGCTGCTTCCGCTTTAAGCGTATCGTCGCCATTTTCCACCTTGACAGCTGCCTCGAAGATGGGCTGTTGCTCCTCGCTTGTGGACAGTGGCTCATGAGGTCGCCGCCGCCTACGGGAGGCTGTTCGAAGCGCAGTCGTGGCCAATGCACTGTTTCTGGGGCGATAATAGTACAGTGACAGCTCCTTCGAGATGCCGCGCCGGGGTCTGGACTGTTTCCAGGGCTGATCCCTCTGCCAGGGCGAGGATTGTATCGAGCTGTTGTCATCCGAAACTGCAAAGGAAAAAGCGGATGCATTAGCGAAAAGTTTAAAGTTTTAATGACTTTATCTTGAATAACAATTTCCTTCTGGAAATTACTCCTATTTCCAAACAAGGCTACCACCTAAGATCTACAACTTATTAAGAACACAGGATCTTTCTATACGTACAGCTCAGCGATGTGGAATTCTCGTTCTTTGGATACGTTGTGGTCACCGCCGACGTCGGAGTCACAGTGGCCGAAGTGGCAGCCGAGGGCGGGCGAAAGGTTTTGCGCGTGACAGAGACCCAGCCGCTCTTATCGCCCTCCTTGGAGCGTGCCAGTTCCAATATGAACTTGCCATCTGTGGGAAAAACATTCATTTAATAATCATTCAACTAAAGCCTGAGGGAAGGGAACCAGAGCTTGAGCACTTGCCTTTAAAGAACTGCAAACGGCCCCCGTAGCCGCCCCAGCTATTGCTGCTGTTGCTGTGAGTAGATATCGGATGCCTGCCCATATCAAAGCCGCTGGAACTGGAGCTGATCCCGCTGCCCTTGCCGCTCTTCGTGGCTACGGCTACCGTTCCCGCTACCGCTGCCGAGGCCGTGCCCGTGGGCGGTAGAGAACCAGCGGCTGCAGCGGCGGCACCGCCTAAGGAACTGTAGTCAAGAACGCCACCCAGGACATCGACGCTGGGTTTAGCGAGAGCTCCAACGCTCGTCGCGGCCACCGCAGCGGAGGCCGCCATACTGTTGCTGCTGCTTCTTCTGGGTGTCTTGGCTGTGGGCGTGCTGGCATGCGGCAAAAAGCCATTTGAGGGGGTGGAGCTGGAGCTGGAGCTGGATGAGGGCGTCGGCGTCAGCGGCGCGGTCGTCGTCGTTAGCGTTTGCGTCCTGGTCGTCAGGGGCGGTGGCACGGGAAAGCTGCCGTTCAGACCATTTTTCAGTAGAAACTTAGCTGCCGCCTCTGCAATTATGCTGCAGTTGTTGTTGCTTTCGTTGCCGTTGTTGTTGCTGCTGCTGCTGCTGCTGCTACTGTTGTTGGTATTGTGGTTGTTGTTGTTGTTGCTGCTAGAGTTGGAGTTTGAGTTGTTGTTGTTGCTCGTGCTGTTGCTGTTGCTGTTACTGGTAATGTTACTTTTATGCTCATCGCTCATTGTTGTCTGTTGCACTCTGTTTCGCTTGTGACGTCATTTAGACTGGGCCTTCAAAGAAAAACATTTCGGGTATAAATCCCTCGCACATTGCGCCCTCGATATTTTACTGTGATTCGCATTTCCAGTGTCTGTCGCAGGCAATTTAAATACGATTTTCATTGTTTTTGTTGTAAATTCCTCGCGCACAGTCCGCGGCCGGGACAAAACGCGTCGACGGCGTCGCTCACCAAAATATGCCAGCTCGGCACGGCGTCGTCTAGCACCATTTTCATGTTTTGGGCAGAAACCCAACCGAACCGAACCGAACTAGGCCCAGGCCCAGGCCCTTCCGTTCACTTTATATTATTGCACACACATTCTTATTGCATTAGGGCCGTCGCCCATATGCGATGCGATCTTTATGCGATTTCACAGACACACACAACACACACGGCTAGCTGCTGAAGCACAGGCAGCGGGAGCGGAGGCAGGGCACGAAACGAAGTGGGAAAAGGAGGAGATAAAATGGAAAAAACGTTCTCCAATTACCGTCAGCAGATATCGGTATCCGTTAGTACGCGTGCGAGGCGGTGGGCCGAGGGTGCCCGGGCGGGGTCAAAAACAGGTGGGGCAGCTCTCTTTCGAACCAATAAACTAATAAATAAATTTAAAAATTATCAACGAAAAACGCACTGCTCGGTGCACAGTGTGACCGTGAATTGAGAACGAGACAATCCCAAAACGCCACTCGAGTCTCGAGCCCGGGCGTTGCCAGACTTTCAAGTCTCGAGCACGGGCACTGCCAGACTTTCAAGTCTCGAGCACGGGCACTACCAGACTTTCGAGTCTCGAGCCCGAGCGTTGCCAGTTTCGCGCGCTCACGGCCTAAGATCGAGTGGCAGCACTGGATGCGTGGGAACAGGAAAACTTATAAATCTTGTACGAATTTGTATACATTGCAGGGTATTATAATTTCAGTCTATATTCTTGATCAGCCTCAGCAGCCGAGTTGATCTAGCTATATCCGTCTGTCCGTTTCTACGCAAACTAGTCCCTCATCTATGAAGCTATTTTAATGAAACTTTGCAGATAGTCTTCTATATGCTCTCACTCGTATAAAAGTCGGAATAGCTGGATCGTTTCAACTATATCATATAGCTTCCATAGGAACAATTCGTAAATTTGTTGAACTTCACAGTTTTTTTTAACAAATTTTGATTTTGATTTATTTTTAAATTTTCCTCGATACTTACCAATCGCTCCTTTGGCCGCTATACAATATAGCTGATCAAGTTCAAGCATCAAGTTTGTGCCAACTCCATACCGCTTGTCGTAAAGTTCTTAAACCAAACGATTACCGATTACCTGAAGATCAAGAACTCAATTCCCCTGCTGGACTTTTCGTCCTGCGTCAGCGCCGAGCAACCGGATTTGAACGAAAGCTTCGTTTATGGGGGAGATATGTCCGATACTCCTGGCGGAACGTCTTCTCTTGCATTAACCTGCTTCGCATCCTTAAAATGCTGAGGATCGCGACTTCCAGGCAAAGACTGCTTTAATCTGCGATGCTTCCCGGAGGACACACAGAAATGCGGTAACATGGGACCGCCGCCCAGATTACCCAGCAATCGAACATGATGGCGGGCAGCAGTGGGATGGGCAATTACGGATCCGACGTCAATGGCTATAGAAACAACGGCGGGAGAACCGATCCTTTTTTCAAAATCGAAATCGGTCAATTTTTAAGATTTCGATAACCGAAGCAGACCTGATTGAATATCAACCGATTTTCAAGTATGAGATATTTCTATTTAGTTTGGTTCTTTACAATTTCTTTAGACTAAGTTTTGGAAACAACATCAATCAATTGGCCGCCTTTATTGGATACAGCAAAATGTGCCCTATTTGCTGCTGATTTTTGGAAGCAAATTTTGAAAATTTAAAAAATTGAAATTTAAAAAGCAAAATTGCCGGCAATTTTGTATATATTTATTTAAATTATACTAATATTTTTTTAACCCAGATTTAAAAGAAAATGTATTTTTCATATATTTTATTTTGTATAAATTTTTAGTATATTTTGTTTTTTTTCCATTTTTACTTTAGCTTTTTCTTTATTTCTTGTTTGCCGTTTTTCTGGCATTTGATTACACTTTACAGGTATTATCAGCTTTTTGTTTAGTTTTGATTAGTCAGTTTGTACGTTTCCAGTAAGTTTGTGGAGGCAACGAAGAAAGTACAAATCACTGTCAAGCGATTTGGAAAACTGAAACGATTTGATTCTAAGTGTACAAAATTTGTCCCTTGGTCGCCAAATTAGGAAATCTTTGGGTCCTGGCCACTTGTTCTATACTTATATGTATTTAAATGATTTAAATTAACGAAAATTTTACTCAATAAATTCGCGTAGTCAATTGATATCATTTGATAAGGAAGTTGAGGGTCTTAGTACCTCTTGTAAAGCACAGTTGAGTCACAGATCCAAAAGAAAATACATTTACAGTGCGCTTTAGATTCGTTACTCATCTTTCATCGCGAAAGGAACACCCTACACCGCTATGGACTCCAACGCAGGTGTTCGAAGTAACCAGGAAGAAGTTTACGAGTGGGATAGGGAAGCGGGGGGCAGATTCTACTTCTGCCTCCAGAGGGAGTTGTGCGAAAAATCCGATGACGAAGGGAAGGTCATCCTGCAGGAGC
>VNJS01004592.1:0-92783 GCA_008042575.1 Drosophila watanabei
AACAGTGCCCTCAGATCGACCAGTTGTTACTTCTGTAGTAAAACCTGTCGTCTCATCTGTAACTTGTCCCGGTGAAGTCCCCATAGAGTAGGGAGTGACTGTTGTATCAGAAAGAATAGTTTGCCTACCAATAAGTCCTTCAGTTGTTTTTTCGCTGGGAATTCTCGTCGTTTCTTCAGTCACTTGACCCCTCGTCGTTCCAATCGGAATATGAGTGGTAGTGTCTGGGATAATAGATGGAACAGTGCCCTCAGATCGACCAGTTGTTACTTCTGTAGTAAAACCTGTCGTCTCATCTGTAACTTGTCCCGGTGAAGTCCCCATAGAGTAGGGAGTGACTGTTGTATCAGAAGGAATAGTTTGCCTACCAATAGTGCCTTCAGATGTTTTTTCGCTGGGTATTCTCGTCGTTTCTTCAGTCACTTGACCCCTCGTCGTTCCAATCGGAATATGAGTGGTAGTGTCTGGGATAATAGATGGAACAGTGCCCTCAGATCGACCAGTTGTTACTTCTGTAGTAAAACCTGTCGTCTCATCTGTAACTTGTCCGGGTGCCATAGCCGTAGAGTAGGGTGAGACTGTTGTATCAGAAGGAATAGTTTGCCTACCAATGGGTCCTTCAGTTGTTTCTTCACTGGGTGACTTTGTCGTTTCTTCAATCCTTTGACCCCTGGTCGTTCCAATCGGAATATGAGTGGTAGCGTCTGGGGTAAGAGACGGAACAGTGCCCTCAGATCGACCAGTTGTTACTTCTGTAGTAAAACCTGTAGTCTTGTCTGTTACTTGTCCCGGTGTCGTTCCCGGAGAGTAGGGTGTGGTTGTTGAATCAGAAGGAATAGTTTGCCCACTAAAAGTTGCTGCAGTTGTTTCTTCTTTGGGAAATTTTGTCGTGTCTTCGGCCGCTGTCTGTGTAGTCGGAATATGAGTGGTATTATCGGATGTGATTTTGGGAGCTGTACCATCAGGGCTTGTTGTTGGTAGTTCTGTCGAAAACTCAGTCATTTGTTTCGTTATTCGTCCAGGAATAGTACTTGTAGTTTGTATAGGTCTTTCTGAAGAAGTAATTTCTTGTAATATTAACGGAAAAGAATTGTCGGACGCTGGAGTTACCAATTCTGTTGGGGATTCTTTAGCGTTCTCATATGGAGGTGCATTGTCATATGAGACGGTAGGTCTTGTGAGTGAAATGGGTTCTGTTGTTTGGTAGAATTCGGTGGTACTAGCATAGGATATGGTTGTGTCGTTTTCTGCTTCTATATCGGTAAATCGAGTTCTCATTTCGGTTTGATTTGCTAATTGCATAACAGTATATTTTATATCAATTGATTCCGTAGTCAAGTCAGTCGATTCGGTAGTTGTCTGCAGGGTTGTTTCGGTTGGTATGCACTTGGTGCCGTTTTTGTTCGTCAAGATGTCTGGGCAAATGCATGTGGCAACCTTATGATCTAATGTGAGGCACTTCACTGCGTTCGCACAAACTATTTGACAGGGATCGATACATTGACCGGACGTTCCACATTGGTGAGCTTCACTGCAATCTTCATGTGAGGTACAGTTGCCACCTGGCTTAGCTGCTTTGAATTGTCAGGTTTTGGTTTTACATAATTTTGGAGTGGGATATTTTGTACATATTTCAAAATAAAAGTATAAGATTTAAAAAATAAAAATATTGTTAAAATATTTACAAGTTTATACCAACTATAGGAAGGAAGTGTATATCTACGACAAAAGAATATGTGCACTATATATACAGAGGGGAATACCTAAAAAGATACTGTTTCAGAAATCTATCTAACTCTCTTGCATACAGCTGCAAATGTAATCAAATATCGGAAGCTTTATAAACTATTTTACGGTTAATCATTTTTAAATTAGGAACGAACGTCTTTACTATTAGTTAGCTACATATTGGTGTTGAATTGGTTTAGGTTTTCCATTAGTATTACATCTCATTACCATATATTTAGAATCATAGGTTAAGAATTTTATAGTACGAGTAATCAGAAGGCTTTTGATTAATAAATTGATTAATATCACTGTGAGCATGAGCGTGTGTGAATGTTCAGAAGAGTTTTCTTGAAATTGTGTCTTCATGTTATTTTATAATTGTTTGGTTTGTATTTCCATTGGACAATCCAAAGGAAGGTAATAAGATCTAGAAGATCAACGCTTTTCTTAACAAATCTTTTCATTCAAGTGCTTCAACCTAGTCGCTGTGCTAGTGGCGTAAAGCATCTGACCGTGGGGTTATATAGTCTCTTGACCTTGACTTCTGGCTTGTAACTAAGCTTTTGGAGGGTAAGTTTTTGCTTAAAACCATATCGGTAGGCGAAAGCTTGGTACGGGCAGTTAATTTTTCAGTCCTATGTACATTTACACAAACATTTCGAGGAAAAGAATTAACAAGGCCTGAAACATTAAATATGTGTTGGCGGCGCTTGGGTCAATATATTTTCTCGAGCTGATCTGTTTGTGATCGGTGAAGGTTTTTTATTTTTACTTTTGTGAGGGGACAGACAATAAGACAGAGCTAGCAAAAAAGGTGAGAGCGTGTGAGACAGAGCGGGAAACAAAGATAATCGAGACAGAAAGACATAAGGCACTTTCACTCGACAGAGAGCTGAGTGAGAGAGAGAGTACGTTTGGTGCTTTACCTTTTTGACATCCATATTTGGCATCGGCTATAAATCCAGTTGGGCAGAATTTACATATCGGCTTGTGATCCTCGACAATGCATGGCGAGTTGGGTGCGCAGGTGGCAAACTTGCACGGATCGACGCACTGAAGTTTGCGGCAGGCCAGGCCAGCCGGACAACCGGCATCACGCAGACAAATGGATATCGATGGCTGGCAATCGCGCATGCAAATGCACACGGGCTTGTGGTTTTGCACCTCACAGGACTTGTTCTCCGCACAGATAGGTGCTCGGCCCAAGGGGACGATGCACGGGTTTCTGCACTTGCCATCTGTGCAGGCCATGTTGGAGGCGCAGTCATCGTCGCGATAGCACTCTCGCTTATCTGGAGCGCAGGTTAGTTCGCCATACTCGTTCACTATGAAGCCCGACTTGCATATGCACACCGGCTGGTGGCGTCGGGTCTCGCACTTTTTGTTGCTCTCGCAAATAAAGAGTGGATTGTTGCACGGATCTGTGCATTGGCCGTATTGGCCGCACTGCAACGTCTCGGGGCACTCGGAATCGCTGGAGCATGGAATCTGCTCCTTAGTCTTGGCATCGGCATCATCGGATGAGCACTTGGGATCAAGCTTGCACTCGACCTCGGGCCGACCGATGTGGCAGCTTGGGCAGGAGCAGCGCGGCCGATGCAGTACAGTTTTGCAGAGCGCATTCAGACCACACGCGCCACGCATTGTACAAGGATCGCTGCAGTGTCCTTGAAGGCATGACTTTTCACTGGGACAATCCGTATCTGAGTAGCATTGTTCGGTGTCTATAACATAACATCCAGGGCAGGGAAGAACGAGAGAGAGATAGACAGGAGTTGTTTTGGTTGTTTAAATGTTAATACTTGGTGGGTGCATTCATCTATTCCTTTGGTGACATAGTCGGTAAAGGGTTCGCTACTCAATAGATTATCATTCTTTAGAGCATGGAAACACATAGAAACGAAAGTGCGACATGAAAACTGTCGGTTTAAAGGTTGGGCTTCAGTAGACAAAAGTCTGATGGAGGGTTCAGGACTTGCTAGGAGTGTTGCATAAGATAAGTGTAAAAAACGATATTTCTTGAAAACAAGAGTGATGGGTGGGGGACTCGGATAAATCTTATATCTAAATGTTTCTAAAAACAAAAAAAAAAAAATAATAATAACAAAGGAAGAACTTAAACGAGACAACATATAAACAGTATAATCCAGTTTTTGTTGGTTGGACTTCTTTTTGGCTTAAGTGTTTTGTGTGTTTTTATTTTTGGTGTTTTGGGTGGGGTTGTGTGTGTATTGCGGTGGGTCATCGGCATCGGTGTTCAATTAAGTGTCAGTGGGATAATTGTGGACTCGATTTTGGGGGTTTTGGGGGTTTTGTGCACGGGGTTATTAGAGTAAAAGAAAATTTTAGAGGGGAGGTCAGATACAGTACATACAGAAATCATAAGGTAACATAAACAAAAATAAAAAATAAGTTGGACACTGGCACTTTGATTTAACTTAACGACCCATTTTTTCAACTGGTGCTAGTTAGTTAAAGCAGCAAAGTTGTTGCATCATACTTTCGCTTGTCCTTATTCAAATTGTAGAACTGTGAAGGGAACATCTCACAAAAACTAGGGTTTACCGTCTATATAGGCAGGCCAAAACAATACATATCAATAGAGTTCGCTTCGGGTTTTATCGTTGATTGGTGGTATGACTAGCGTTCAAATGTGAGCGAGTAGGCGTAGCAGTGAGAACAAGTGAGCATAGTTACATTCTTTGATGGTTTACCGTTATTAAGAGCGAGCATACAGCAGGGGAGCCCTCTTGCACTATCCCAATTATTTGGATGCTTTACTAAAGGCAAGCTTAGTTGAGCAATGAATTTTTGATCGGGATTAATGCGAATTCGAACTATATATATATTGGTTTATTTTTTTGATTTTCAGTTTGAGTAATGGCAAAAATTACACGACATCCAACACATGCGCTCTGCCCTCACGAGAGACACGTTATTGGCGATTTTGGTGAGTGAGTGATTGAATCAGACAAGAGAGAGAGAGAGGGAGGGAGAAAGAGCGACGAGGGAAAGATATCTATTTAAAGAAAAGAAGGGGTAAATACAAGTCTGACTAAAGCAAGGTTAGCTTTGTAGGAAGAGGCTTAGTAGGAATATGTATAGAAGAAATGAGTAGTTGGAAATCGATGGGTAAATACAATTTTGAAAAGTACGTTAGAAATATAAATCGGTAGTTCGACTCATCCGGGTTATTCATAATTCACAATTTTGTTCAAATTTGGTATATATTTACAGATTTTTCTTCTTTCGATAAGGTTAGTGTTTTTTTTTTTCAGCCACTTAGACGCAGCTTTTATGTACAAGTGTGTACAAAATGTCTGTATATACAACTTAATCACTAGTCAAATGTACCAAAAAATATAATGGAAAGGTTAGTTAAATTTAGTTACAATTTAAATCAATTCGGGGTGTTTGTTTATATAGAGTTTTTAACCAATAGACGATCTATGTAGCGGTAGATAAGGAGGAGCTTTCAGAGTATAAGATCTTAATATTTATTATTTTAAAGGGAGCTTTGTACAAAATAAACGCTTCCGTTTATTATTGGTTATGGCTGTAGACTTGCTTTAGGGATGCATTGAAAGTAGTAGTAGTTTTTTGGTTGATGTTGCTTTTGATTTGTTTTGTTTTTGTAATTGTTCTGTACACATTTCTAATGAATCTTAACTTGGTTACTTTGTTTTGTTCCTTAATTGGTCTTCGAATTGGCTTCGAACTTTCGTTTCAAGCATATGTGAACTATGTGTGAGAATTGTCCCGTCCACAGTTCCCAATCTGAGACTCTTTTCATTTTAGAAATGTAACAAAAAAGGGCTTAGCAAAAGGAAACGACAGAGCTTGGGGTACACAGGGGGGTGGACAGAGCGGAATTGGAGGAATAAGGATGGGATTATTGGGGTAAAAAGGATATCGATCTTTTTTTCAAGGATGTGTTGAGGATTGTTGTCTATAATGATGATTAGCGTGGCATTGTGTTGTATTTTTTTTAATTTTAGTACGTTTTTTTATTTTTGTGCCTTCTTTTGCACATTCTTTAATTAATTATAATATTTCGCTACCAATTTTATTGACTACATATCGCTATCGCGGCGGCGTTTGTCGTTAGCTGAATGTTAAAAATAGGGATGAAGAACCAAAGTTATCTACTGAAATCTGTGCGTTAACTGTTTCCAAGTCGTAATGGATGCCGCGTATTCAGCGCCAATACACATGGTTATTTCAAAGCCAATTGGATGGAACTAAGGAAATAGGTTCAATAATGAGCATTGAGTTGAGCTGCGCCGAGCTTTATGAAAGCCGAATGAAATATGAGAAGGCAGACTTCAAGCTTAATGGGTTCTAAAATAAACTCTGGCTTACTAGCTTATTTCGCATAAAATGTACTGATTGTGAATGAAATTTTTAGTATAGATAGTTGAATTTGCTTAAAACTACACTTCATATTTCGGTTTTTTGAATGTGTTTCAAAAATGAATTTTAGGCACAGATTGGGTAACCGCGATAGCGACAGCAACGAATTCCACGAATCTCCATATGCGTTGATGGTGTGTATATTGTAGTGCTTAAAAACTATTCATAAAAAAACAACTAACAAAAAAATTTCATTATTTAAACTGTGCACGGAATTATTTTATTAATTGGCATTTTCCCAGCTCAATAAGCAGCTGAGTTGCAATATTGGGAGTTGGTTGTGTAGGTGGCTTTTTGAATTGATTTTGTGTGTTTTTTGTTTGTTTGTGCGTGCGGGGAATAACCATATTAGACTAAGTAATACCTAGAACTTCGCACATGTGTATAGGTTGTTAAAGTTGTAAAATTAAAAATTGTGTAAAACATACAAACGAATTAGCAATTTGGCCTTTTTTAAACACACACACTACACTGAAATCATATTTCTTTGGTAAATATTCTAAGCAGCCGCAAGGGCTGTGTGTTGAATTAGTGGAATTAGCTAATTAGCTTTAGGTTTAAGTTTTTCTTGGGCTTGTAACAACTCAGAACTAAGTAATTAAACCAAAATAATAATAAAAATTAAATCGATTTCAATTTTGGTTACTAACAACCTCCAGTTATTTTGTCAACGATAACACTTACTGATTACATTATATAACAAATAACTTGTAAGGAACGCCGGTTAACAGGATTAACATAAAACGGTACGGTAGATAACCCTTGAAATTTGAGTATGAACTTAGGCACTTACCCCTCTGGCACACATATTCATAGCCTTGGCGAACGCAGTCACCCTCATCGCAGCCCAGGGTGCGACAATCCTGCTGTTGCGGCGTCAAGTAACCTGTAACAAGTAAGGCGTTGTAATCGATTCCCATCTTAAAACTCTCTTAAAAAATTTGGAAAATAAACTACTTTCTGAGGTAAGAAGTTCAAGAACTTCTGGTACTCACATTGCACATAGGCATCGCCGTTGGGGAAGCTTTCCGGGCAGTAGCACTCAGCCTGATTGTTCTCCAAAACACGGCAGGCGGCGTTCAAGCCACAAGGCTGATCATGGCAGGCATTAACCAGCGGTCCTCCGCAAATACATCCATTGTGGGCATCCCCGATACAGCCATCCATGCAGGCACACTCATAGCCGCCGGGCACCTCAGTGCACTTGGAGTTCTCACCGCAGGGTTTGTTTAAACATCCTCCTCCCTCCAGCGGCTGGCAGCCTGTAGTTGGATTGCCAAAGAAGTCCGGCGGGCAAGAGCACTGAGCCTTGCGACCCACCACACGGCACTGGGCATTGGAGCCACAGGCTCCATATTCGAGGCAGGGATTACGGCACTTTCCTTGGTCGCAGCGCTTATTACTATCGCAATCGTTGTCCACGCGGCACTCGAATTGTACGCACTCTTTGCTGGGCTCGCCTTCATAGCCATCTGGACAGTAGCAGAGCATCCGGTGCTCTGAGACAGTGCACAGGGCATTCCGTCCGCAGGACTTGTCATCCGCACAAGGATCTGTGCACTTTCCCCGGACGCAGCTTTGGTCGGCGGCACAATCCCCGTTGGATTTGCAACCAGCAATGCAAGCTCCTCGCTCGCAAAGCTGACCCACCGTACACTGACGCTTGGGTCCGCACTTATTCCGGCACATACCCCTGGCACACTGCTGTCCACATGAGCAGTCTTCATTCCTGGAGCATTTGGCGGCACAATAAGCGCCATTCTCGTCACACTCGCAACCCGGATGGCAGCGTTCCGGCGGCAGCTGACAGCCAGTCAGACCGTCTCCAATGAAGGATGCGGGGCACTGGCACTGGACGCCGTGGTTAACCACCAGGCAATCGGCACATTGGCCGCATTGACCCGGAGTGCGACAAGGGTTTTGGCACTTCTTGTTCACACACGCCTCATCAGTTGCACAGCTCAAGTCCGTACGGCATCCGGTCTGGCACATGCGGTTCTCGCAGATTTGTCCCTGAGAGCAGGCCTCGTCCGTGTTGCAAACGGTTCTGCATGTTCCTCGCATGCAGCGCTCATCCGAGAGGCAGTTCTGATCGTTCCTGCACTTGCTCTGACAGCTGCCGGCGTAGCAGAGCTGGTTGGACTGGCAATCCTCGTTCCTACCACAAGCGATGCGGGGCACCTTGCAGGCCACATTGGCATTGCCGTCGAGGCCATCTGGGCAAGCGCACTGCTTCCGATGATCGATCACCTGGCAGAGTGCGTTTGTGCCGCAGGCAGTGGGATCACTGCATGGATCCACGCACTGTTGACCCACGCAGGCGAGGTCCTGAGGGCATCCCTGATCAGAGCGGCAGCCAGGTACACAATTCAAGCCCAGACAGAGCTCCCCATGGCCGCACTCATTGTCATGCCGGCAGAGCGACTTGCACACTCCCTGCTGGCAACGTTCGTTGGTCAAGCAGCCAGCATCGTCGGCGCACAGGGGACGGCAGACCGACTCAAAGCAGGCCAGTCCACTGCCACAGTCGCGGTTCTCGCGGCACTCCAGCGGGGGAGAGCGTACACAGCCCACCTGGGGCGTGGGATTGGGCACCATGCTATCCAGGCAGCTACAGCTGGCACGATGGTTGGACACTGCACAGGCGGCATTGGGGCCGCAGGGACTGCTCTCCAGACAGGGGTTCACGCACTTATCATTGCGACAGGACTCGGAGGCACTACAGTCGTCGTCCACATGACAGCCATAGACACACTTATTGTGCAGGCAGACATGGCCCAGGAAACAGTCGTTGTCCACGCGACAAGTCACTACGGAATAAACAGGATTTTGGTGAATCCCTTAAGGGGCAATGTCAGAGGTCACTTACGCATACAGTTGCCCTTCAGGCACTTCTCATTGGAGGCGCACTCAAGATCGTTGTGGCACACCGGCAGGCACATGGAATCGCGACAGGTGTAGCCAGGAGCACAGTCACCATCGCAGGCAACCGGAACTCGGACACACTCTTTGGTTGAATCGCCCGTGAAGCCCTGGGGGCAGTGACACTGCTTTATGTGATTCTGAATGATGCATTCGGCGTTTTGACCACACGCTTGAGGTTGCAGACAGGGATCGAAGCATTGGCCACCTTGGCATACCTCAGACGGTCCACATTCGGTGTCCAGCACGCAGGCAGCTATAGGAAAAGATATTCGAAAGTTAGTGAATGGGATTATAGCAGCAAATATTTCTCTGTTGGCGTTACGGTCTCTCAATGTTCGTGGCGTGTTGTCGTTTGTGTGTAATTTGCTGTATTTTCATTTTAGTTTGCAGTTAAGTTAGTCTTAGTTATTAAATATCATTTGTTTTAATGCGTAGGCTTTAGGCCAGTCCAAGGTTCTAGTAATTACTTTTGTGAGATGTTGTGGTAGCTTTCTGTTTATAAAAATAATTGACATTTCAGTAAAAATGTGATGTAATAGAATTATAAGATTTAAAAAAATAATAATAATAATAAACCGAATTTAGATTTATAAATATACTTTACACTCCAAACAGGGAAATTATTTTCCTTTTATTTTGTCTCAAGGCAAGGCAAATTTTCAGAATATAGCACATATATTAGCGTAATATTCAAACTTAATATCCCTAAGCGGAGTTGCGGGATACCATGGTTGAATTAGATATTGCTTTATACCCAATAAAATTTTAAGCAGATTCTCGTGGTACCACAACATCTCCTGTATAAAAATCTGTGCTAAATTGTAAGTGTGTAAGTAAGTAGTACTACAAGAGAGAGGTTGGTAGGTAGATTAACCAATTTTACGCAGTCTGGTAGTCGGTTCAGGCCCCATGACGGGTCGGGGTTAGTACTTACGTTTGCAGACGCTATCCGAGCAGTATGTGTTGGTCGGACAGTCGCCGGTGACCTGACAGGGAACGGGCAGCGGCTTACAGCCGGCCACCCGGTCGGCGGGTTGGCCATCGTAGCCGCTGCGGCATGCACACTGCGCCACATGGCCCTTCGGAACACATTCCGCATTGGGGCCACATTGCAGTTGGGCACAGACATCGCGGCACTTGGCCACCCCGTTTGTTTTAGTGCATGCAGCGTGCGGGGGACAGTCCTCGTTGGTCTCGCACTCCACAGAGCTGCGGCAGCCCTCATTGTAGGGATCACCAACGAGTCCCGTGGGACAGGTGCATTTGTACGACCCCCGCGCATTCCGACAACGGGCTCCGGGTCCGCACGGAGCATCACGGCAAAAATCGATAACATCGCAACGAACGCGTGGGTCGCCACTAAAACCAGGCTGGCAGTGGCACACTTGCTGATGGTGTTCCGTGGTGCAGAGGGCATTTTCTCCACACGGCTGTCCAATAAGGCAGGCTATTTTGCACATGTGGTTGTCGCAGCTCTTGTCATTGGAGCAATCGTCGTCGGTGGTGCACTCGATCTTCCGGCATCCGGACCGGGCATCACCAAAGAATCCGTCCTTGCAAACGCAATCGGGGGCATGAGAACGGGCCACACATTCTGCATTTCTGCCGCAGGCGGCACGACCCAGGCACACGGACTCACACTTGGCACGTCCGTAGGCATCACCCAGGCAGGTCTCGTCCGCGTCACAGTCGGCGTCAGATTGGCACTCTAGCTCCTTGGTGCAGATGTTATTCGAACAGAACTGGAACTGGGGACAAGTAGAGTTCGTTTTGCAGGTTCCCTGACAGACGCCCTGCAGGCACAATTGTTCCGAGATACAATCGCGATTGGTGCTGCACAGAGGACTGCAGATGCCGTGGGAACAGATGCTACCCTGGGCACATTGTTCGTCCTGCTGGCAGTATTGCAGCGGGACACATCCCAACTTGGCATCTCCGGTACTTCCTGATTCACAGGAGCAGACTCCGATGTGATTTTGCACCGAGCAACGGGCCTGAGCTCCACAGGCATTTGGCAAAGAGCAGGGATCTATACACTTCGAGTCCAGGCAGGCCTTATCCCCGGAGCAATCGTCGTTATCCGAGCACTCAATGTGAACACATTCAACGGTGGGATCTCCGCGAGAGTTGATGGGACAAGTGCAGACCGCTTGATGGGCCTGAGCTTGACAGTTTGCATTCAATCCACAGGCATTCTGACGCTCGCAAGGACTGCGGCATCGTGAGTTCTGGCAACTGGCCGAAACTGGGCAATCTGCATCACTGAGACACTCGCTGGGATCGCGGCAACCAGCCTGCAGAGGATCTCCAATCAAACCTTCGGGACACTGGCAGTTGTAGCTTCCTGGTAAATTGTTGCAGAACGCCGTGCTATGGCATGGCTTCGATAGACACTCGTTAATGTCCTCGCACACGCCGTTGTTGACCAACTGGTATCCTTCGTAGCAGGCACAGACGGCCTTGTGGTCCTCAACTTGGCAATTACCCTTTCCGCAACTAGTTAGATCACATGGCTTGATGCAGCGATTGGTTTCCGCATCGCAGGCACGATCACCGGCACAATCCTCATGATCAATGCACTCAACCTTAAAGCATCCCACGCCGGTGTCGTTGGGATCTCCCAAATATCCACCGGGACAGCTGCACAAAGCCTCATGTCCCTCCGCCTGGCACTGAGCATTTGCTCCGCAAACAGTGTGAACGCAAGGGTCCGTGCACTTGCCATGGATGCAGGCCAAGTTATTGGAGCAATCATCTGATTTGTGGCACAGCCCGGATTTGGAGCATCCCTGTTGCTGGGCATAACCGTCGCCGACAGTTCCCTCGGGGCAAACGCACCGATAGGATCCGGGGACATTCTCACATACAGCGCTGGCATGACAGGGTTTCTCAGTACATTCGTCAATGTCCGAGCATCCGAAGGGAGTGCCTATAAAGCCAGTGGCACACTTGCACTTTCCGGTGAGGCACAACTCGGTGGGCGGGCAATCGGCATCAGATTCACAGCCTGGCTGGCATGTCCTATCCGAGTTACAGATCTCGCCGGCCAAACAGTTGTTGCTCGTGTAGCAAACCTTGCGACAAACCTGTTGATAGCAACGTTCTCCGATGGCACAGGCCGAGGTCTTGGTGCACGGAAGATTGCATTGATTGCCGATGCACATGTGTCCGTTGGGGCATTGATTGCTGGCCAGGCAGGGAGCCGGCACTCGCACACATCCTTGTTCCGGCGTAGGGTTGCCTTCGAAGCCCTCCGGGCAACTGCATTGGCTTCGATGTTGGGCAATGCTGCAGAGGGCATTAGGGCCACAGCTGCTGCCCGACTGGCAGGGATTCAGACACTTGTTCTCAATGCAGGACTGGTCCTGCTTGCACTCCTTGTTGCTGCGACAGCCGATGGTGCAGTGACCGTCCACACAGGCCAAGCCGCTAGTGCATTGACTGTGATCCAAACAGGCAACCACGCAGACGTTACTCTGGCAGCTCTCTCCATCGGAGCAATCCTGCGTGTTCCTGCAGGCAATGCGGCATTGTCCGTTGTAGCACAACTGTCCTCCGCAGTCCACGTCCGTGAGACACTTAGACGGACTACGGGCACATCCATCCCGTGCCGAATCAGAGACGGGTTGGAATCGCAGTGGGCAACTGCATACTGGCTTCCTGTTGACCACCTTACACTCAGCATTGGCTCCGCAGGCATTGTCGCAGGGATTCTGGCATCTTCCTCCAGCGCAGATTGTGTTGGCGGGACAATCAGCATCTCCATTGGGACACTGACCTTCCGGACGACATCCTCGCGTCTTCGGATCGCCTCCGAAGTGGGGCGGACACTTGCAGACAGGTCCTTCTGGAGTAACTTCGCAAATGGCCGAGGCATGACAGGTTCCGGCAGCACATCCGCCTTGCTTTGTGCAAGCCACTTCTGGCAACGGGTCTCCCCTGAATCCTGGCGGACACTGGCATACGGCGCGATGATCTTCAGCCAGGCAGATGGCATTTTCGCCACAAGACTCCTCGTCGCACACATCATAGCAGGTGTGGGTCATTCGGTTACACATCTGGCTGGGTGGGCAGTCGTGGTTATACACGCACGGGACACTCTGGCAGCCATTGAAAGGGTCGTACGGATCTCCGGCAAAAGGTCCAGGTGGACACTGACACTGCGCCTGATGGTTGTTGGTTATGCAAACGGCTCGGGGTCCGCACTTCACGGTATCACAGGCAGCGCGACAGCCAAGCGTTTGAGTACTCTCATCCCTGATGCAAGCCTCTGACTCCTGGCATTCGGCGTGGTTTTTACACTGGTGTTTCACTGCTGGCTGGCATCCATTCCTGTCGTTAGGATTACCGACGAAGTTGGGCAGACAGTCACAACGTCCCTGATGCTGGCGCGCCACGCATACCGAGTTGGCTGGGCAGGTGAAGGCATCGCAGATGGCGACGCACTTGAGCACGCCCAAGACATCCGGACGGCAAGCGGACGCATCGGGACAGTTGGCATCACTGGTGCAGTCCGGCAGCGAGGGCTTCTCGCAAGATGACACAACTGGGTTCCACACATAACTCTCGGCACAGTTGCAAATCGCATGTCCAGCTGGATTGATCTTGCACAGCTCATTGGGTCCGCAGACAACGTTGGAGCACAGGTCAATGCATTCTCGGGCGCCATGGGCGCCGGCCATCTGACAACCATATCCTCGTTCACAGTCCTTATCCGACTTGCATTTATCCTCCTCTTCCACAGGAACCTTTCTCTCCGGCTGACAGCCAATTTGCAGGTTGCTTGGATTGCCAAAGTAACCATCGGAGCAGATGCAGGAGGAACGATGATCATCCGCTACGCAGAGAGCATTGGGCCCACACTGAATCTTGGAGCAAGCGTCAACGCACTTGCGCAGCCCCTTGCCCAGCTGGAAGCAGATTTCCGAGTGCCGGCAGTCGGCATCGTTGCCGCACTGGCCGCGAATGCTGCAACCATTAATCAGATCTTTCGGATCTCCAACGTAGCCCATCGGGCAGATGCACTTTCCGGCATCGCAAATAGCTCGTGGACCGCACGATGCCTGGGAACAGAGGTTCTTGCATTGGCCCTTCTGACAGCTGTAGCCATTGGGACACTCAACCCTCTCATTGCACTGGCACTTGTTGGCATCCTGGCAGAACCGGCTCTCAATGGGCTGACAGCTACTGTACGGATTGCCGGCATGACCAGACAGGCAAAGGCATTCGAATCCTCCGGCTGTATTCAGACAAGCCGCGTTCAGACCACATGGCTTATTGGTGCACTCATCCACGTCCTGGCAGCCAATATAAGGATTGCCACTGAAGCCCTGTGGACACAGACAGGTGATGCGATCTCCCACAGCTCGGCATTCGGCATGGGGTCCACAGCTGTTGGGCTGGCAAACGTTCTTGCTCTGAGCCCCGCATCCCTCGTAGGGATTGCCAAAGGTGCCAGGATTACAGGCACATCGACTCTGACCCAAGCCGTACTCGCAATGGGCATTCTCACCACAAACAGGCGAGCATATAGCCTGCACTATCGGCGGCATGCAGAGCAGGTCGGGATTGCCCACAAAGTTTGGTTCGCAAACACACTTTCCATTATTTCTATCACAGGTGGCGCCGATGCCACAGACAACGCCCTCGCAGCGCTCCTTACACCGGCCATTAATGCAAATCTGTCGTTCACCGCAAGGCCTGGAGGCCGTGCACTGATCCGTGCTGCAGCTACCGCCGGGGAAGGGATTGCCTAGCTGCCCTTGTGGGCACTTACAGGTCGGTCCCTCGCTGGTGGGAATGCAGAGAGCTCCCTCGCCACAAATCACATCCTGGCACTGGGACACGCAGTCGCCGTCTCCGTTCTTAACAAAGCCCACGCGACAGCGACACCATCCTGCATGTTGCTCTGTCTCACAATAAGCATTGGATCCACACAGGAGACTGATGCACGGGCTAACGCAGCTGCCATCCAAGCAGGCCAGGTTACTGGCGCAATCGTCGTTGCTTAGACACTTACTCTTCGGTGTACCGGTCTCCAGAATGCAACCACTCTTGTAAGGATCGCCGGTAAAGCCCTTGGGGCAAACGCATTGGTAACCGCCCTTCTTGTTTACGCAATAGGCTCCGTAGCCACATGGAAGGTGAGCACACTCGTCCTCGTCCGTGCAACCCAGGAGGGGATCTCCCTTGAAGCCAGCCTCGCACATACATTGTGGTGGATCAGATGGCGTGCACTTGGCATTGATGCCGCACGGGAAACGTTCACAAGGGCTCTTGCACTTGTTGTTATCCTGCGGATCCAGGAAGTAAGGAGGCGGGCACACACACTCTCCGGGCTGGATGCACTTCTCGTTGCTCGCACATTCCTTGTCGGCAGCGCACTTACGTTGAGCAGGGGCACACAGTCCATTGTAGGCGTCGCCTAGGTAACCTTCTGGACAGTGGCAACTATAGCCTCCTTGTGTGTTCACGCACTGAGCTCCAAACGAGCATAGTTGCGCTCCTCCACGCTCCTCACACTCATTTACGTCGGCACAGCTGCCATCTGGTTGGGTCTGATAACCCTTGGGGCAGGCACAGTAACTGACACCGCCCGCTATGGAGATGCATTCCGCTCCACTGGGACAGGCCTGGCCGTTGGAGCAGCCCGCCAGAACGCAACTGTTTCCTAAGAGCTTGTAAGGTGGTTGACATTGGCACTCCGGCGTGTTGCAGATCTCGCACATGACGAACGGATTGCCCGTGTGTCCTTGGGGACAACGGCACTCGTAGCTACCGGGTAAGTTCTTACAGAGAGCATTCAAACCACAAGCCGGCTTTCCCCTCTGGGCAGAACACTCGTCCACATCTTGGCACAGGCCGTTCTCCGGGTTACGTTCGTAGCCCTGCCGGCAAATGCAAACGCTGTTGCCAGTGTAGGAGTCTTGGACGCAACTTTCGCCCGTCGCACAGGGATTGGCGTCGGAGCAGCCCACGGTTTTTGAGGTAATGCAGCCATCGCGATACGGATCTCCACTGGAGCCGCCTGGGCACTGGCACAGGTAACCGCCAGCTGTGTTGGTGCAAATGGCCTTCTCGGCACAGGGATTAGCCCTCGAGCACTCATCGATATCATTGCAGCCTCCCGGGAGAGCTGCGTTTCCAGTGTATCCGGGAGCACATAGGCACTGCGCTTGTCCGTTGGCCAACATGCACTGGGCATGAGCACCACAGTCTTGCGCTTCGCACGGATGACGGCAATCATTGCCAATATTTGGTTCCGGGCACAGACAACGCTTGGTCTCATCACAGATGGCATTGCCAGGACAGTCCTCGTTGGCGGAGCAGCTCACAATGGGAACACACCGCACACTGGGATCCGGATCGGCGATGGTGTTCTCAGGGCAGCGACAAGTATAACCGCCGCCGGCCACGTTAACACACTCAGCTCCAGCTCCACACTTGCTGGCACCTGACCGACACTCGTCCACATCCACGCACTTGGCATGAGGATCGCCCGAATACCCGGGCGGGCAGGTGCATGTGTAGCCTCCGGCGTTGTTCGTGCAAGTGGCATTCTGACCGCAGCTTCCAAATGGTCCATGCAGCAGATCGCATTCATCAATATCTACGCATCCCGCTGAAACATCGCTGGGGTTATATGTCCATCCCTCCTCACACACGCAGTAGGCTTCATTCTGATCGGGTTTGCAGTATGCGTGGTCTCCACACCGGACATCTTCGCAGGGCTGCTTGCAGGGCATCCTTGGGGGACTGCCCACATAGCCAGCCTCACATTCACAGGTATGGGATCCGGGTGTGTTCAGGCACTGTGAGTGGGGACCACAGACGTCCGCATGGGTGCGACACTCGTCGATATCCACACAGCTGGCTCCAATGGGCTCAAAGCCATCCAAACAGAAGCATTGATTCTCGATACACTCCGCATTGTTGGTACAATCGAAATTGCTGGTGCAGAGGATGTTGACGTCCACTTGCTCGCAGGCCACCTTGGGATCAGGTTTCCCATCGTAGCCCTGCGGACACTTGCAATTGTATCCTGGGGAGGCATTTTCGCACACGGCATGCTGTCCACATGGCTTGTCCAAGGCCGTGCATTCGTCAATGTCCACACATCCACGGAACGGATCACCGGTATAGTCCGGCTTGCACGAGCACACGAAGCTGCCGACGGTGTCCGTGCAGATAGCGTTCTCCCCACACGGATTATCCTGACACTCGTTGATGTCTACGCGATTTCCGGTCGGTGCAGGGGCAGGGGTGATGATTGAGAGGGGGCAGGCAACGCGTGTTCATTGGCGGTTGGCGGGTTGGGGGTTGAGTTAAATATATATATTAAAATTAATTGAATTAGTATGCAAAACAATACGAAATCGGATGGAAGGTGAGGGAGCATAGCGTGAAGTGGGGGAGCGGGAACGGGTGGGTAGATAAATATAAAGAATAGAATATAGAACGGTGGAACTACAGGGGAGTACAATAGGAAGCTGTTGGGAAAGCATGCACCTGCTGGGGATGCAAATAAGCTAAGCTTAAAGCTCGCAAAACAGCTGGGAGGACATATAGCGGGTGGAGGATAGCAGAGGGGAAAGCAAACAGAAGGCTGGCAGGTCCTGTAAGGTAATAGAGAGGATTTGCCAGCCCTGTGTGCTAAATAATTGTCAGAGCTCTTTATTCGGCTTGCCGTATTAAACAATCCGTCAAAAATGTTGTAAATCTTTGGAAATGCCCGAATATAGAGCTCTGGCAAAGGCAATAAGCAGGCAGGATACTAACTCTCGCAGTGCAAATAGCCCTGTCCTTGGAATCCACTCGGACACAAGCATCGATACGAGCCGGGGAAGTTAATGCACTTGGCGTTAGTGCCGCACTTGGCCACGCCATCCGGCTGATTGCACTCGTCAATGTCCAGGCAGGCCAGCCCGGCGCCCGAGGTCCTTTGGTAGGGCACAATGTCCGTTGCCCCCGGCCCGTAACCCAGTGGCTGTTGTGGCAATTGATCCGCATGCGGATCGTGCTCAAGCACAAAGCCGAGGGGACAGCGGCATTGGAAGCTACCGCCCATGTTCACGCATTCAGCACCCAAACCGCATGGATTGTTAGTGGCGCATTCATCGACATCTGCCGGCGTTAGGCATTAATTTTTGTATTAATGTTGCATATTGCGGTGCAATAATGTACGAGTATAATTGTATGTGTGTGTGTTTGGTATGTTGAAGGTGCCGACAATTCAAATTTAGCCAAAACAAGTGCAAAAAACAACCAAAATGGAACAATGTCAAACGAATGAAGTAATCTAAATCGATAATCTAAGGCTAAAGCAAACTCACCCTCGCAGCCGTGCATGGGATCACCGCTGTATCCCTCCGGACACAAGCAGCGAAAGCTGCCCTCCGTATTCAAACAGTCCGCATTCCGGCCGCATGGCGAACGTGCGCACTCGTCATGATCAACGCAACCGGTCTCCGAGCGTCCATCTCCATCGTATCCCGGCGGGCAGTCGCAGCGATGACTGCCCTCGAGATTCGTACATATGGCACCGGGTCCGCAGACATTCGGATACGAGCACTCGTCCACATCCTGGCAACCCTCCCGATACGGATTGTTGCCCACGAAGCCCTCCGGGCACGAGCATGTATAGTTGCCCGGCGTGTTGGTGCACAAGGCGTTGGGCCCGCAATTCTCCGGATTGCGGCACTCATCGACATCTGTGCAGAGTACTTCGCCATCGCCCTCATAGCCGTCCTTGCACTTGCAAAGGAAGTGCGCCGGCAGATTGCAGCACTCGGCATTCTCCACGCATCGTGCTGCTATCGCGGGATCTTGGCATTCGTCAACGTCTGTGGAGCAAGAGGAGGAGAAGGTTTGATTAATCGATTGTGCCATGCAACAAATGACAAGTAATTAAAATCTAAACGCAGAGCGATTAATATCCACCTTGGGAAGAACACGGAGAGAAATCAAAGACTTTTTAAAAGGAATATTCTTCATACTTGATATTAATGAATATTTTATTCTTTATTTTATGAGTCTTTTAACTACAGGCAAAAACTTTAACTGAAGACGCTTTAGAAATTAAAAACCCTGTAGAGGTATACAAAATTCTTGACTGTTACTTATTCGTTGCGTGTATTCCTACTGCCCCGCACAGCCCCTTCGACCAGCGTCCAAGCTCAACTTCATTCTAGGAGCTCTACGCATTTTGCCGCTTGAATGCGCTTTGCTCGCTTTGTGGCCACAAACTTGGAGTTGCAATCGCTGCTACTTGGAGCCGCAGTTGCAGTTTGCAATGGATGCATCCGAGATTTGCATGTTACGCATGACATTTCAGTGTCATTTCAGCGGCGTGGCAATGTCACAGCACAGGATGCACCAGTTGCATACGCTTTGCATACCAATGGGCTGTGTGGTCAATGTTAATGGGACAACCCATTACCATTTGGTATTTCGTAGTTTCGAAAATCAGTATAGTGTTTTTGGAGGCTTTTTTTAGGGTATTTAAAATATTACAATTTATTAAGTTCATTATGAAGTCTCGTAGGTATTTTGCTTGATTATAATATAGAAAGCATTAATCCCAAGACCTTTTGAAATAACTAGCTATCTCTCGACCTTCATTTTAATACATTCACAAGAATTCTCCAATTGCATAAGCCTGCCCATCTAACCTTTCAGCTAAGCCCAGCTCAACGGCTGTCTCTGTTTCTGAATCTTAATCTAAAGCCCAGTTCAGGCGGAAGACTGGAGGAGGATGAGCTTGGGATCAGGGCTTTCTGCTCCAATAGCGCGCAGCCGGGCATTGAGAATTCAATATTGCCCTCAGTCGGAGCCAATGAAGCGGCAATTCAGCTGGACGTGGCATGAGGATGGACTGGAATGAAGGCATGGGTAGTCGCCGCCGCTCCTGCGCAATCTGGGCCCATTAATCATTGGGGCAAGCGCACAGGCTAAAGTTGTACATTTATGGCTAATATGACATAAGTACAAAAGTTGGCAAAAGCCAAAGACAAGGACCCGGGACTGGGACTGGGAGTGAGAAATGGCAAAGAAGGGACGGAGGACGGTGGGACAGTGAGTGCCTTATAATTACAAGCAGAACGAGACGACCGGCCGGCTGGCCGTTCAGTTATAATTACTAGTTTTTAGCTTATAAATTAAGAGGATCATCACTCTGGTGGCGGTGGAGCGGTGGCGAGGAGCACCGAAACTGGTATTTGCTCTTAACAACCAACAACTGATATGACAGCATTCCATGTTTGCCGGCATCACCGCCACGTTGCAATTGCAAACTCTGATTACTCAATGTCATCATCCTCGTTGGAGACTCGATCTCATGCCTGTCTTAGCTCTTTTCTCTGTCTCTCTATGTACGAGTACCAGAAGCAGGAAGCATTCTGTGTTCTTCTAAGTTTCAATGTCGGTTTAATTACTTTATGCAATGCGACTGGCAAGACGACAGCAGCACAGACCAGACAGTCTCGATCCTCGATCCTCAGCTGGGAACCCAGGGCCATTGACCAAAGGCTGTCTAATGAACTTAGCACGGTTGTTGCATCTCCTGCCAGGAATGATATTCTTACAGCCTGTTTGAATGAGAAACTCATCTCGGGGAAGTGTAAATTTAATAAGCTCGACTCAGATTTGACTTCTGTTCTTGCGAATTACTTATATTTCTATTTTGGCAATAGGTAGGCGTTCTTTCTAGGTTCTCCCCCGTAGCTATCGGATTTGACCGCTTTAAAAGCAATCAAATATGCGTGACTCAATGTGATTAAGCCGAATGATTGCCTGAAATGATGCTGACATAATTCTCGTTGGCCGTCGTCTTCTTGGATTTCCTATTCCTAACCATAATCGCCGGAGAACGAGAGAGAAAGAGAGACGTGTTCCAAGTGGCATTTTAAAAAGCGGTGATCTGGTCATTAAAGCTACACGAATGCAGGAAAAATGGAAATGCTTAGATCGTTATTAAATCTATCTCTCTAATAACTATACTTTTAATGCGAACTTTGGTTCTTGGGAATAACTTAATATATTTTTCGCCTGATGGTTTTCGCATTTCCTGACTGTCCACATATAATTAATACTTTATTTGGCCTTATTGTCTGGCAAACCAACCTTTGTGCAGCTCTTTCGACCGCAATTACAACTAATTATCAATCCACTTGAAAAGGAGAAACTAATCTATACAGTCTCGTCTGGCTGGCGTCTATCTAATAAATTGTGTAATTGCTGAACTAGACTAATTAGCATTTGGCGCACTCGTTGCATTTGTTGGTTTCCATTTGAATTATGACATTCGTGCCATGATTTCGCCTGCATCCAAATACACATACATATAATATATAGAAGAGATACAATTTACGAGCGGACACGACTTTCATGCTCCACTGCCGCGCGATGATTAGCAGGTCGAATAAATAACAATAAACCTGAGAGCTCAGAGCCAAAACTGTAGGTAACACACAGTTGAACTTGAACTCGAACTACTAAATATATATACATAAGTAGCTCCGGTAATAAAGAAAACCAAAATTAGTTAACAATTTGTTACGCAATTATGCGTCTAGTTTTTTGCCATGCGACGACTACGGTGTATGCTCCTCTAAGATCAAGGTCGGGGCCCGGCAAGTGATGTCAGTCCAAGCCGGATCCGGGCCACTTGGTAGAGCCAAAGCCATGCTAAAGCCGAGCCATGGGTGGCGGCTTTTTTCTTGGGCGAAGCCGCCGCCGCCCCTCATTTGTGCGTAAATGTGGCAACACATATAATTAGGCGTGTCAATGCCGACGCTTAAAGCCATTTTCATGCCTTATCAGCGCCGGCCTGGACAACAGAATTAATTGCTGCCATTTTGATATGCAAAAGTGCAAAGTACGTGGCAAAAAAAGAAACTGCAAAAAAGGTTTCCACTACAAAAGGAATTAAAATAAGGAAGGGGTCTCTGCTAGGCATCGGGGCGAATATGCTTTGGCCGAAAAGAAGAACTATTCGAAAGGGAAGCCAAGCAGGGAATACTCTTAAGGATTTCTTAGGCATATAGTTGAATAAGTTGAAAGACTTAGCAAGGTTTTTTTTGTTTTGTTAAAAATCCCACAATATAAATTCTTATTAATACTAAGCCTATTAAGATAGATACCCTCTTGAAAGAGTATTCAAAAACGGAACGAAAAACTGGCCAAGCTTATCAACTGACGTTGATCTCCATCTGGTGCGTCGACCGGCAACCAGACGGCGGATTGAAGTTGGTGTCGGTTTCGGCTTTGGCTTTCGGAAACGGGAGACGGAGACAGAGATGGAGCTGTACTCGGAGTCAGGGAGTTGGAGGCAGTGCCGTTTGAGGACAGGCGGCATTAAGCGCCGACACCGCTACCGCCGCCTCGATCTCCAAGAGCCGAAGCTGTTGCTGGTACTGGAGAGCTGTGACGGCGTTGCCTACGTGGGCACAATCTATTTTATCCGTTTTAATGATCTGCCCCAGTTAGCGAATCGAAAGGGAGCAGCCGTTGAGCCGCCTGGTGAACGTGCCTGGCCAAGCCGGAGCGGAGCAAAGCGGACCGGCACCAGTCGTCGTTGCCAACTTACGTGTATTGGAGTCTTTTTGCGCCTCGCGCCTTGTTGTCTTTTGGCGCTGGCCAAGTGGAAATAAATTTTAGCACTCAACTGGAGAGACTCACTCCATTTATTGCATTAGAAGGATCGATAGCTCAAGTCCCACACTCTCTCCGAGTCTATCTCCCTCTCTCATTTTTCAATAGTCATTGCATAACTGGACTTTTGCGATGCGTTAACGAAGCCATCGTAGGCATCCACATCGAACGCGTTTGAGTTATGAACATGAAATAATGCGCCACGGAGTCTAAAACAGGTGTTTGCCACAAACCACCGTTAGGCGCATTAAAAAGGCAAAAAAGAAACAGGAAAGCAGGTAGACATACTCCTACCTCGGATGCATAGCAATACGCAAAATGTGTCTCTAAGCCAAGAGCAGGCGGCAGTTTGATTTGTTGCTAAGTTTATTGGGTGAACTTGATGCAAAAACTGGATTTACATAACACGCTGCCGGCGACACTTTAAGCTACGATGCGAAAATTGGGTGTTTGCAGGATGTGAAGCTCTCAAGGCGGAAATTTACTTCAAACAGAGAGATTTAAGGCTGGAATGGAAATGGTTTTAAGGCTTGGAAGGCACTTAACGATGGCCTATTTCTGCTGGTTAATGAACATCGTGGTTGGAATGTCCGGAAGAGACAAAAGTACTTTTTCTAATAGGTTAACATATGACATAATGAACTTGAATACTCTTCTTTTAAGTCATCATTTTCCTAGGCAAACAATGTTTAAAGTAATATATTGCCTACCATTAAGCTTATCTACCATCCGATAATCCTCAACGAATTCACCTCCTTATATATAATTTATTCCGAAATTATGCAAGCAGCTACTGATACTGCCAGAGAACATCAACATTTAATTGTGTGTTTAAAGGCACTTGGACTGGGAAACGAAGGAGTGCGTGTGTATGCCCCTGATGGAGATTCAACTACACAAACGGCGAGCAAGAGACTTTCTCATCACATTTCCAAACTAATTCAGATGATTACAGACAATTGCGGGGTTCTGGATGGGCCTGGGGAAGGGCCCTGGGCTCTGTCCCCAATGCAACATGGCGAACGCAATCATGGCATCGTGAAAAATATGTGAAAAAATTTCTATAGAAAAGAATTAGATAATGCGACTGAAATGCGATGCTGGCGTTACACGTCGCTGCTCAGAATTTATGCATGCCTGACGCTGGGATGGCTGATGGGAGAGACGGGACGGGGACTCGGCGGCGGATCATTCGTCGTCGTCACTTGTAATCTATAATCTTGGCAACGTCTTCATACTTAGTGGGGCAATGCCAGGAGAGAGGGTCTGTCTCTGTGAAATTTGCGCACGTTATCGCGTCGCATCGAATGCAGGTGGTGGGGCGTGGCAGCGGCCTCGCCATCCTCCAACCTCCTTCCTCGCCTGTTCGAGAGTGTTGAAAGTTCTGGCGTGTCCATGTTCGGGGTCAGATTACATGACACTGATTCCCCGTCTAACAGACAGAGCCACGATGTGTTGCATGGCGCGAAAGCATTGCTGCAACAAATGTGCTGTGTCTGTGGCTCTTTATTGTTCGTTCCCCCGGATTCAGCCGCATCATTATCATCGCCATCATCATCATCATCATCATCTATAAAGAATAGGCTCTCGAGCTGAACTACTTGCTAACGCTAACCTCTTCGTACACTTTCCTAGTTATTACCGCTGCGATCTCGTGGTTCTTCTTGTTTTCGATTCGTTCTTCTTTGGGTTTACTTTTTTTTTTTTTTGTGATGCCATAATGTGTTTTTATTACGTAACATTAGCCGCAGTCCAATTATACCAGCCGGTTTGTCACTGTCATATACCGAATCCCGTCCCAGCATCATGTGGGGAAACAGGTGCGCCCAGAACCCAGTATCCAGAGAGAGTTCTATCTTTTCGTTAGCCCCTGCTGAGCGGCACTTAGGCTAACGAGCAAATGGTACCGACCCCGGAATCGAAACTGTAGCAGTAGATCGGCGGAAACTGATTGAGATATTTCGAAATTCGTTTGGCCAGGGCTCCAGATAGCTTCAGTCTGGTATTAGAGACTTGCCGCCCGTGGCTCTCTCTCTCCGCACCGGCATGGCCAGCACTCAAGTGTAATCGCTACACGGTCATTATTATTACCTCGCAGATAAGTATTACTCCTATTCTTGCTGGGAAAGCTTTCATATTATTGTCTGGCGCGTCTTTTGTTACAGTTTCAGCTCTGGAGGCTGGAATGGCACAAACCGTTAGGTCTAGGGTACAAAACGACCCAACTCTGGGTTTAAAAAGAGAGACGTTGACGGAAGTACAAAACGGCAAACAACAATCATCTGTACTATGCTTGGTTGGCTGGTCAGTCATTATGCTAAGTAATACAAAGAAACTAAAACGGAGGCTGTGCGGACTAAGGCTACAGAGAGAAAAATCAAACAAGCTGAAAGCTAAGAAAACTAAGGTAAAATCAACACAAATGGGTTTTATATACACGCAAAGACTGCTCTCATCTTAATAATAATATTTCGATGCCATCTTAATGCATTTTCCTCTGTGTATCACTTACCTTCACAATGGAAGCCATTGCCGCGATAGCCCGGAAAGCAGGTACACGTGAAGCTGCCCAGTGTGTTTGTGCAATGGGCGAACACATCGCACGGACGCTGTTTGCATTCGTTCTCATCTGTAACACAAGGAATGGTTGGGGGTTTGTTAACGGTTTTTATCTTTTTTTTTGTTATGTAAGCCAGCACAAGGCGGGACACCAATCTGAGACTCACCTTTGTCCACGCAATTGCAGCCGCCGTAGCCGTCATTGCAATGGCAGACGCCGTTCAAACACGCGCCATGTGTGCACTGGGTGCCATCCTTATCACAGTCATCTGTTGAAAATATATATATACGTACATTAGATCATGATCATCATCCGTGGGTTAGGCAAAAAAAAAACCCATTAAAGAGATTCGGCCGGCTGCCTTGATACTCACTTGTGCATTTGAGCTCTTTGCTCAGCTCATCGGAACCCAGATAACAGTCCTGGGTGCCGTCGCAAAGTTTCGATAGTTCGTATAGCTGCAAATAGTCGGTGGACTCGTTGACTTGGCAGCCAAAGTAGCCATCCTCGAGGTTTAGATAGAAGACCTCGCCGCGAAACCGACTATTCGCCCTCAAGTTTGTCTTGAATGGTTGCGGTTGTTGTGTATATTGTGAATGTACCTGCAAGTAAGCACACAATGGAAAGGGATTAGTTGACTGCATATGCAAGGAAAGTGCAACTTATGAGGCACATATATAAAAGTATGGCTCTGTAGCATTATTAAAGTAATTTAGAAAAAGAACACACTTTAACTACAAACATCAACAGATTATTGTATTCACGGGAGTTTCTTACTTAGCGGTGTTCTATTATTAAGTTACCGATGGATAAATTTAGTTAACAAATACCAGAGTGGCCCTTTCCCAAAACCCAACCTTCGCTGCAACCTCATTTCGTAGAGTATAGTTAAAGTATTTAGGCGAACCCAAGCTGGTTTCGCTAAACTAATTTAAATTCAAATTAGATACAGCAAGCTTAGCAGGCGTAGCACCGGCAGCGCTTCTTCAGATTTCTCAACCCGATGTGGTCCATATGGGCACGACCCGATAGTACAGGTATATACACTCAGTATACTCTAGACCGTCTCCGCTGTATTGTGTTGCTTCGCAGCCGTCGCCGCCACTTAATTGTTACACTTGGCTGATTTTACTTTTAGCAAAACAAAAGTTGTTTGCCGCTTGCCATATTTTCTTGGCCAAAACTTTGCTTACTGTCGACTGGCGGGCAGCCTATGTGTGTGTGTTTCTGTTGCTAGCATTAGATAGCTTGGCTTCGGTTGGGGGAAAACAAGTTTGTCACTTAAGACCTTTTTGTGCTCTAGCAAAAATGAATTAAAACTAGTTTGGCCCATACATGTATTGTATTTGTCGCATTGCTGGTGTGTTATACATCTGTGATTGTACTTCTATTTTTGTAGCTTGTTCAATTTGACTTCCTACGCTCAAATATAGTTATTAAGTGGTTAGATCAGATTTGGAAAAGTCTTAAATACTTGTAAAACAAGAAAAAGCTGGGTATGTTGGAGTTTTGACAATCATTAATAGAATCAAAAGTATTTTTTTATTATATAATTTCTTTTTCACAAAAAGAGCTCGAACTTTAATGTGTTTTCTAGTTAAATAAGTAACGATTTGTTTTAATATTTTATTAGATGTTATATTGTAGATTTTTAGATTTCTAGGTCTTCTATATGTGTCAGCTCTTAAATATTTTTTTCCATTCGCAACATCTCTCTTTTCTCTATTTTACCCAATTAAGTCTATGCAGAGTTCAGTGTCTCAATTACCAAGAAGCAGGCAGCTTCTATTCAATTGCTAACTTACTAGAACTTGAAAATCCCAGCAAATTTTCCCAGTTTCCACATTTAAGGCCAATTTTCTTTGCTTTGTTTGTGCTGGGCGCCTAATGAGCTGGAGTGGAGGCCATAAAAAGCAGCTTAAATTGCTCTACGACCCCCGCCGCGGAAGGTGCGAACATGAGGCACTGGCTGTCAAGTTCAAGTTTGCCGCGAATTGTTTTAGGCAGATTCTTATCGCCGTCGCCGTCGCTAGGGAGGAAGAGGAGCACCCGCATGTGCTCCCTCTCTCGAGTTCTATGTGGCTTGGGGTTTTTAATTGTGTTTGTTTTGTGCCCACTTCACGCCATGCAACGCTAACGGCCTTGCTAAACAATAGATTCCGCCGACGTCTCAGCGACTTTTATCAATTGACAGGCGGCACAATGAGCAGCACATGCACTCGGCAGAGGCAACACCAGCCAACATCAACACCAACACCAACACCAACAGCTAAAGCGATGCAACAATTAAAGGCGTGCGAGCAAAGATGTGCGAAGTGGATGTGGATGCTGATGTTACTGATGCCTCTGTGGCTGCTGACGATGATGATGATGGTGGTGATGATGATGATGATGCGACTGCTGAAAGCTCCCATGACATTGAGCTGCGGTGCCGGGCGACGACTACAATGAGCAATTTTTCGTAGCTTCCAAGCTTGTTAACAGGCGCAATGACAACGTCAGACAGTTGATGATGACGACGTTGCACGTCAACGCTCAAGTGCATATCCGTTATAACTGTCAATTGGCATTAACTCCTGCCATCGCACACTGTGGCACTGCGCGTTTGTGTGCGTGTGTACTAGGCACAAATTAGTCCTGTCCCAAAGATTATCTTATTAACCAGATTAACTAACAAAAATTCCCGTTAACTTAATGATTTTTCCTGGCAATTAAAATATTTGTGAGCTAATACATAATATACATAATAATTTGTGTTTAAATAAAGGAACAGTGATATTTTCAAACGAAATATTTGATAATTCGATATTATATCAAATTAATAAAAATAATCTATATTCATCGATATTTTGACAGCTCTAGTTTGCACACTCTAACCTATTCGCCAATATTAGCTTTAAATACACAAAATATTAGTCAGCGAGAAAGTTCGTTGCCTGAGTCTTTTGTTTGTAAGCTAAACAAAAAAACTCACAGAACACACAATCAATTATAAACGTATCTAGCTAATCAAATGAAATATGACTGCTTCGCATTAATCAAGTTCAGAACGCACAAAAGAAAGCACAAATCCATGAAAGAGGCAGAGGTAGAATGTCGCAAAGAAAACCACAAACTGGCTAGAGGTGGTTGGTGTCAATGAACTCGGCCGGCTTTCGGCTTAGCGCAGACTTCATTCTGTTTGGCCAATTTCTCAAAGCCCCCTCTTGCCCGGAGTTCCCTCATTCACACCGGACACTCTTGGCGTTCTCGTCGACGACTGCATAAATCGATGACTATCAAAGCGTTTTTACAGCTAATGCGGCTATTTTTATTCATTACGTTGTTTTCTTTGCTTTCTTCCATCGATTGGCTCCGTTCGGTTCGGTTTGGTTTGGCTCGGGTTCCTCGGCCAGTCGATGGTGACTCTGGCTGGCCTGGTCTTCCGCCAGCCCTGTCATTACTAGCCCCTCGTGCTAGCCGTTCTTTGCTTAGTTTCTTCTGTTCATCCACTGTCAAATTATTTGCTCAGCAACTCTTCCGCTGAGGGTTTGCTCTCGCACTCCTGGAGATATTTCACAGCTAGCTGTTAGGTTTAATAAATATGCTTACCTATGCCCGAGTCATTTTGCAGTAATTTCTTTTTATGGCTCATTTGCATGAGACCTGGCCGCGACCAGATACCGTTAGGTCATCAAAGGTACCATCGCTATAATTTGTTCCCTCTCTTCGCTGCCGGATTCTGTATTATTTCTTTTTCGAACGAACAAATGCGTTTGTCCATCATTTTCGGGGGTTTCGTTCTTTCACTTCTGGGATTGGGATTCTTTTTTCCATTTGTGTGTATTTATTTGTTCCGAAATTTGTTTCATAATGAGGTGGCAGCTCGTAAATTTAATCATATTTCTCTTCTTTTAAGCGGCGGGGCGTGAAAGGCTCTTTGTGCCGCGGCCTTTCGAGAAGCCATAAATTAATTATGACCCTCGCGCTAACTGTTGATGCCACAGCCAGTGATCTAATCCCATCGATATTTAGCTTTAGCCCCGCTTCAACTTAACACTAATTAGCTTTATAACGTATAGGTTTATGGGGTACTTACTGTACTCGAGAGTAGTAGCACTATCCACGTGACTAGTGGCAAAAATATTTTCATTTTTGCTGCAAAGAAAATAAACAGAAAAAATACCGTATTAAAAACTATTGAAAATCAAATTAAAAGCATGTTAAGTAACACAAATAAATACAATTATAAGGGGCCACCTATGGGTTGGTAAGGCGCTTTTCAGCTTAGGGAACAGAGCGCTCGCAGCGCAAAACAAATAAAAATAATTAACTTAAAAATGTTGAGCACGCACAAACAAAACAAAATTGGCCCGGTCATCTCTCGGACAGGTGCCAAAAAATAACAAAAGGAAAAAATACGAGAAACAAAAGACAAATGCCAAGACGGGTAAATGACACTTGAAATTTATGCGCAAACATGAGTCGTCCCCGTCCCCGTTCCCGGCCACAGGCTTATCGCTTCCTTTGCCTTTCCCTGAAAAAACCTATCCAACAACGGGACCGGCATAAAAAATAATGCCCAAGCGAACACCTTTTGGCAGAAACAGAAAATGTTTAGTGTAGTGTCCGCAATATTCATTGTTCGCTACCTGTTGGCGATTTTCTCACGCATTCATTTTCCACTTTCAGTTTTTAGTTTTCAGCCTACGACTGATTTTCATCAGACTTTGGCTTGCTAACTAGAAAAACTAAACAAAAAACTAACAAAAATACGGGCATGGACCGGCTGTTAATTGGGTAGAATGACTGAAAATTGCGTGTCCAAACTCCCGGGGGTTTGGGATAACGTAATAATTTTGTGTGAAGTCCGATAGCATCTTTATATGGTAGGCGGTCTCTCTCATAATTATGACATAAGACGGAAGTGCCTGGGAAGAGGGCGTTATTTTTGGAGAAACAAGTAGTGGGCATTTCTGGGAAATAATATATTAACAGAGTTACTTTTTAATTAAAACTAAAGCCAACTTAAAACTTAATCCTTCGAAATTGTCCAGCCCAGTTCCAATAAGAAATGTAGATTGGTGTACTTTTATTCCAACCGCTTTCCAATAGAGAAAAGTGCACCTTAGGAACAAGGCAGAGTTTTTTATAAGGTAGACAATATCGTAAATAGTTTAGATTTACAGTCGCCTTATAAAAGTACCACTGTAGTTGCAGATGGAGGGGCGTGAACAAACAACTTTCTTAGGACGCTGTGAATGTTTTTAACGTGTGTAAAAATATTTGCCATTATCTATCTCTGCAAGTCGGGACTGGAATACAACGCCCACGGCTGGCCATAAAACCTTCAACGGGCTCAAGGAAGCGAAAGGCAAGGAACACGGAATTGGGTTTCCCTTTGGACCACGATTTATCTATTTCGGTTTATCAGCTAATAAACGCTTAAATAAAATACACACTCTGAGCTAAATTACAGGAGGAAGTCGGCGGGCCTGGCATGCCAGCCATGTTCCGAGGTTCCAGGGTCCCCGGGATGCCGGCTTCCAGGGTTCAAATCTTGTTTGCTGACTTTGGCCATAAAAAGAATTGGCCGTGGCCATAGATTTGCTCCGTTCTAACGACATTTGAAGTGCTGCTGCTGCCGCTGCTGCTGCAACCAGCGTCTAATCTTGTTTTGGCCGTTTCCCAGATCCGAGAGTTCCTGGCCAGCAGCCGCCGTTGGCGATTTGTGTTTGCCCATGTTCATGATCACTTAATTAAAGCTGGCCCCCAGTTTCGCCGGCTTTAGCTTTATGTTTATTGCGGCTGCGCGGAAAATATGCTGTGTGATGCCTGATAAATTTATGTAGCCGCGCGAAATGAGCGTAATTTGGTGGGTTCTCCCTTGGATTACCTGGGCAGCTCCTTTTGGCTGACAAGCTGATATATGTGCGTGATAAATGTGGCAAATGCGGTTTGTGCTGTTTCTTTGCCGCGATTGGAAAACACGAAATTGTCGAACTTCGGTACGCAATGTGGTAGCGGCGGAGCTGCGGCGCTTAATCTCCAGCTTGTAATTCCCATTTCCAAATGATTGGATTACGCCAAATCGAAGGCACTCTTTATCTGATTTGCACTTAATGGCTTTCTTTCTGCTTTTAATGGTAGATTTTTTTTTTACTTTTTGACGTTCCTAATTGTGACAAGATGGCGGCAAGATCAGTGGTGATAGTTGATCGATAGCTGAAGCAACTCGATAGTGCGATAATAGTGTGCAAAAACACAAACAGTGAAACTAACGGCGATTAAACGGTAGAATCTTTAAGCGGGAAAATTTTCAAAATTCAATCTCAATACAAAATATATTTAGAAGTAAGAAAACGTAAAAGAACTTCCATATTTAAAGTGATTTACCAAACTTTAACTAACGGCACCGTTGACAAGTCATCTTCGTATAAATATCCATAGATCTTATCAAAATATTTATACACTGTCAAATAGTTTTTGAATGAAGGCCAAATAAACAGCCGCCGGTCAGTTCAACTAAAGCTAAGCCAAAGCCCCTTGTCGTAGGTAGGTAAGGCCGAAAAATTCGTTGAATAGCTTGCTCTGCGAACGAAAAACTGGCTCTTCTTCTTGCCCCATTCCGCACGTTTGCTGTCCTGCTCTGATGCTGCTGTCAACGCTATCTCCGCCGTCATCAACGTCACTGTCGCCGGTGCCGTCTCTGTTCGATGCTAAGGGGATGATCTCATCTGGTTTTAACCTGTCTAGCCACTAAATCAAAGTCAAAGAAGCGAGTGACACATTTTTGCCCGATCGACCGAAAAATACCCTCCACACAAAAAGCCCAGACGTAAAATTAATGATGGCATCTTTATTAAAAATAAATGCTGATAGCTTGAAAAGTGTGTTCTCTCGCTCAACAAATATTTTGTGCATCAGCTGATGAGCAGAGAGCAATGACGAGGCTGGTGTGAACACACCCAAAAGTATGAGGCCGGATGCGAACGCGTCATCGATGCAATCGACAGTAGTGGGGAATTTTGTCGAATGTACTTTATCTTTAATTTTGCTTTGCTTTGCATGCTGTGAGTGGCAATTGGGCTTTTTTGATTGATTTCCAAATTGCAGGCTGCGCCCCATTTTTAGTTGTCTTCTCTGTTGTTTCTTGTGTGTATTTGTATCATAAATCTCACATAAATCGATTTAAGCAGCTCTGGCCACGCCCACCTGCTGGTGGGCCCCATCAATTAATTACGCTTTTTCAATGTCAAACTGTCGCAGGCAAAAAAGGTGCGTCGTCTTCGTTTGCTTATCCCTTTCTTTAGCTGACTACATAAATCTTGGAGCGCCGCAGAATGGGACCTGTGAGTTGGGTCTGAGCCCTGATCCTGCGGCTTAGCATTATTTTCTAATTGCACGTTTCCATCGTCACGCTGTGAAGGTCACTGACAGCATTATGTGCACGGAGAAAAACCGACTATTTAAAAGAAGAGCTTGAGGATTTGGGGCAATACGAAGGCGGGAACAAAATATAGAACAATTTTAGCCATTCCCCAGTGCATTATCCGCGAACATACGTATATAATTTCGCGCCTGGCTTACAATGCCGCCGGCCTGTCTCCAACAACAAGCTACGGGCGGGTTTGTGGATGGGCTGGGTAAGCTTGCTTTATTCACCTGCCCGCATGCCACTAAACTGCAGCAGCAGCCGCGGTGCAACCAGTTCGCACGAAAATGCATAATCAATCACCAGCAACAACAGAAACCAGAAAATGCCGCGTCTTTGTGGCAGAAGATGGAATACCCTCGATAAGAGCCGCTATCGATCTTAGCAGCAACTTGAAATATTCTGCCACCTTGAGACAATAGGAAAGGCAAAGCTTCTATAAAAGTCAAAGTTGATCAAGCTAATCTATTTCAATAGCTTCATTTCTAGCAATCTTGGAAATTGTTGAGTTATTTCAACAGAATGTTCAAAGAAGCCGATACCTATCGAACTTTGTTCGTTATCGAGGAGCTTCTGCCATCTTTGGTTTTGGCAACTCTAACGGGGCTAAAGAAATGTGACTCTTCTTATTGTGGAATTTAGTTGGGTTCAATTGCATTTTTGAAACGACACAAAGTTAGGGTATCGCGAGTTTCGACGCGTATTGACCGTATCATTGGAGCATCTTCATCTGACAATTCGCGCGACTCGAATGTGAAGGTGCGATTGCTCGCTTTACTTGCGATATTCGCCTTACTTTACCGACTCAACGCGGCGACTCCAAGCTCCAACTCCGACTATCCACTTGACTTGTTAACAATTCGTGTAAAGTTGCCGCTCATTAAAAACTCATAAATCAGGGAGCCAGGGAGGAGGAGAGGGTAATTGCCGTTGCCGGCCCAGTGTCAAAATAAAGGAAAATAAAGGAGCCCTCTGCTTGGCCCGTTCAGCGGAAATGATCGACCACCAGGTGGAGGAATGGAATACACAGCTATTCGACACTGGTTTCCGCATATTGGATGGCTCATGGGCCTTTGATTAATGATAAAAGTGCCCGGTGCATCCGCCGCTATGACATTTATCCCAGCGCCGACGCTGCCGCCGCCGCCGCTTCAGCCTGAGAACCCGCTAAAGAAGTCGATGCCAAAGTCGCCAGTTAAAGCCATTAAACCCCGATGGAGCTGCTTGGGCGCACAATTTAAAGCAGAAACTAACGCAGTTAGACAACAAACCACTTTCAAGAGCTAGCTCTGGCTCTGGCTGGCTGGCAAACAGGGAAAACGGCTTTCAACTCGTTTCGCTGGCCGCTCTGTTGCAGTGGCATGCACTCAGAGGAAAAATGTGACTTCACTGAGGTAACGAAATTCATTTTATAGACACCTTCAAGGCCTTGAAAGTCTTGTGTACACAATTTAGAGGTCTTAAAAAGCCAGCTTTAAATATTTTATATTGACTGTTTATAATAATGTTTTAAGAACATTTAATAAATGCTACAACTTCTTTCAGTGCCTTGCTGCTGTTGATGTTGTTGCTGCCGTGGGTGCAGCCGTTGCATGTTGCATGCTGCCTGCTGCCAGTACGTTCAACTTTTCCAGTTAACAGTTAGATTTTGAAATAGCCAGCAGCATTGGCTCTGTCTCTGGCTCCGGCTATGGCATACCAGTTTTCTGGCCACGGCCTGAGAACCCGGCGATCAAGATGCGCAGCACAGCTACCCGACGGAAGGAAATTGCAGTCCAAGTCGCCAGTCGCTGCCGTTGCCGTTGCGCACATCAAATAAATACTGGTACTTGGCAATTTTTGTGTTAAAACAAAATTAAAGCAATGCTGTGTGCGGTGTAACATTAACCCAAATACATAATTCTTTGGCGCATCGACGGACAAGGATCGGCGCATTAATCATTGGCACAACAACCAGAAGAAGAGGACAACGGCATATTTGGGTTTATGGGTGAGTTCCTCTTCCATTAATACTACTACCCTAAGCAGGAAATCATTAGAGCGGCTTAAAGGAATCTTTGTGGTTTTGTATTTTTCTTGGGAATTCTGTTTTTGAGCTCAAGCTTTGCCTCAAGGTCGGTTTCTAAGATTTCTGGCGGAGATTTTGAGGCATATTTTGACAGGGGTTCAGAAATCCTTCAAGGTTAGGGGATATTTCTTTGTTTTCTTTATGTTTGTTTTGAGGAAACTAAGTATTTTAAGTGAATATTTGCATACAATTTCTTCTTTACAGCTTTGTAACCCCTTAAATTCATTGCCGTTTTTATATATTTAAGTAAGACATTACCTCAAGATACGCGAGAAAGAACAATGTACACTTATTGTCAGCAGGAAAGCGTCTAGATCCGATTGACTTTAGCTGACTGTTGACAAGTTTCTGATAAGATTAATATGCCGCACGAGCTTAAAGGTTAAGCATGCAAATCAGGGAGCAGTGCAGAGGGTAGCATTGACCGCTCAGAAGGACATGAGCATACTCTGGGACAGGCAAGGCAGAGCAGCAGGAGGCTGAGCTACTAAATCTCTTTATTGCACAGAGTGCCACCAACACAATGGGGGAACTGAACTGTAGACGCCGACTTATTTGTACTGGGGCTCTGCACTACGCAGGGACCCTGCCCCATTCCTGATGTATTGTTTTTAGCCCCTTGTTTATGGTGTGCCTGCTGGCCTGTTTTGTTTATGCACATGCATCCAATGAGATCAAGTCTCGATACGCTTCGATTTGTTAAGAGATGGCACCTCAGCGAACTGCTGCTTGGTGCTTGGTGGTTGGTGGTTGGTGGTGTCGCCTTGACATAATTGAGACATTATCATCGATGGTACCCCATCGTCCGACTCTATTTGCTACGCCAGCAGAGAGAAGAAAAGAGTCTGGAGTCTGCAAAATGTCAAGGTTACATTGCCGACCTTTTGCGACGACGCCAACAATTTAAATGCAATTTTTGCTTAAATAAGAAATAAAATCCCCATGCAAAAGGCACAACAAATATTTGCTAATTTATCCTGTACGTGTCCTCCAACTAAGTGCACAGGTTTTAGGCCTTAAGCCGGCAGCAGCACCAACAGCCGCACGCTGCCATTGAGTTGACCCTCCTCATCCTCATCCTCTTCGCTCTTTGCTCTTCGGGGCCGTGTTGATTGTTTGCGTTGGACGCTCGCTGTTAAAATGCCTTTGATCTTCTGATATTTCTGCTTGGTGCTTGGGACGAGGTCCACGTCCCGGTACCACGACGCACGGCGGGCGTATTTAACTTGACTTTGACTTCGGGCCCTTTTCTGGTCTCTGCGGGCAACTTGTTAAAAAGAATGTCGACTCCGGGCAACGCATGTTTTCCCCAGCTTCTTCTTCTCCCATTTGGGTTTGGGTTTCAGCTCTTTTGGATCCTGAAATTTCGCTTTCATTGCCGGCCATGACGCTGTTGTTTTCGTTTTCCCATATTTAACCCAGAAATTAGCCGCGAGTGCGATCCCTACCGGCCCTTTAATGCATTTTCAATGGCTTACCTGCAAAGATACACAAAGAGAGAGAGAGAGAGAGAGAAAGAGAGGTGTTAATTAGGCTTTTTATAGTGTGTCATGACTTAAGCTACGCTCTGCCTGGGTGTGTGCAACAATATTGGCAAAGCAATCTTCTCGGGCGGCCTCTCCGCTCGCTAAACATAAATGTCAATATTTATTTACGCCGCTGCGGTCGCAATTTATTTCAAGTTTTTAATTGAAAAGGCAGACCTCAGCGACTCGGATCTGGACTGTGTGGCTGCGATTTGCAGGCACAATGTGTCTAAACCTGTGCCTCGTAAATGTCCAGTTGGCCGTAAATTGTGACTGTAAGCCACACTGCGGGCTCAATATTGGCTTAAATGTATTAAAGCCAAGGACTTTGCCATTAAAAAGTATGAACTGAATAGATTTTACATCATGAGTTACCTTGTATCTTAGAGATTTCTTTGGTAGAAAAGATATTCTGCTTTATTATTCCATATCCTTTGGTGCTATTTGCCACATGCATGTCTGGCTATTAAAGAAATTGTACAAAAATAGCGGCCATCAAATAATTCAGATAGTCTGTAATTTATTCCCATTTCCAATTACTCTTTTGTAAGGCATACAAAGCCTGCACTGATTTGGGGCTGACACACTTTCTTGGAGTGTAGTGGCGGCCCACATGTGTGTTTTTGCTGCAGACCTGACCCCCAATCGTCGGAGCCTGTGGCGCCTTCGATGGCTTTCCAAAAAAAAAACTGCACAATTTTCGCCTACGCCGGGTGAAAGAGTCGAGTCTCTTGTCTGGCCAAGAAGCAGGAGATGGAGATGGAGTAGGCCCTGGCCATAAATGGACGCACACGATCTGAGGAGTACAGTCCGCAAGTGGCCATAAATGGAGCTGGCCATTAGAAAGGTAAATTGCAGTCGATTTAATTCAATGCAGCCAGCCCAGGCGGCAGTCTAAACTCTAATTACAAGTGTCTGTGTCTGGCTGGTGACCTCTGAGACGCTTCGCTGATTTGACTAACTGCTCAAGCACACTTGCCTCACCCTTTTCGGGCCTACATAATTATGATTAAGCTGGGATCCGCTACGAAACGATCAATCATAAAAGGGCAGCAGCAGCAGCAGCAGGGGCTAACGGAAATAAACCCAGATATTTGTAAATTCAAGAAACCAAGAAGGTGCCTGTGTGTGTGTAGCAGATTCACTCTGCGTTTGGGGTTCTTACAATTCTAATTTATATGATTTTTACGTAGCTATCCGGCGGAAGTAAACCTTGGGCTCTGGTGTTGCCTTCTTGCCACTCTTCTTGGCCGTGTTTATTTGTGTTGTAAATTGCGAATGCGCCCCAAAGCAACAACAAAAGAGGGGAAAAACATAACGCGCAGTCCCGCACTTCAATAAACAACACAACAACGCAGGAGAGAAACACCACACCACAACAACAGCCGCAGCCACAACAACTATATACTTGGGCATTAGTTGCCGCTGGCATTGCGTACGTGCCCGGACCCGGCGTCGCCATAGCCAACGCCATGGAAACACAAAAAGAAATAAGCTTTGTTTTCAAGGAATATTTAATATACTTTAAATTTTATAGAAAAATCAGCTAGGAATTCATGCAGAAGTTAAGGAAAGAAACCTTAAAGTGGCGCAGGAATGGGGTCTTTTTAGGACCTATATCCTTTTCAAAGTCTGTGGACTTAAACAAACTTATTTCATAAGAAAATTGGAGAAAATTTCTCTTTGTGTACTGAATGTGGATGGTTTCTTTGGGTTTACCACTGACAAAGACGACAACCACGCATCGTAAAAAGAGTTTTATGCAATTGCCGCTTTGGCTTTGCCGTTGTGACTGTATGTTCGTCCGCCTATTGTATAATAGCTCCATGTGTGTGTGCCTGTGCGGTATGTGCTCTGCATAATTTTATGATTCGCCCGCCAGTTCCTGCAGCAGCAGCAGCAGCAGTTGAGGCCAACTCCAAAAGCCATGTCCATTGGCAATTTCCACACCAGCGAGGAGGTGCCTCTTTCTCCCTTTGGCGGGACGCGTGGGCGATGAGTGCGCGGAATGCATGTGGATTGATGCATTGATTGAATTTGGCCAGCAGCAGGCAGCAGCAGCAGCAGCAGCTGAAGAAGGGCCAAAGTCGAGCCACAATGGCCCAGCGTGAGTCAGGCCGCACTCCGATTATATGTGACTGGAATTGGAATCGGAATGCCGCCATGGATGAGCCGAGAATGGTCGATGGTAATTGTAAATGGCCGGACAGGTCGTCGGTAGCTGCCATTCAGTGTTGCCAATTTGGCCAAATTTGGCAAGTGACTAGTGACTACTTTTTTTTGTTTCCTGCGAAGAGCTGCAATTTTTTTTTGCAGAAAAATTGATGAATTTCAACGAAAATTGTTAAATTAACTGGGACAAGCTGGGTATCTTCAACAAAAACTAAAATAGCTTTGAAAGTACCCCTAGTTTATACTGCACAATCAAGAAAGATATATATCTAAATAAAAAAAGTATCATCTCTTGAAGCTTGATGGAAATCCCCTTCAGAGAAGTCCAGTTTCTTATCCCATAATATATATCCGTAGCTCTGTAATTGCTTTTCTCCAAGGATAGGCTACATTGTATGGCTTTCTTGACGCCTATCCCCACCTCATCTTGATTTATTTAGTTGGCTTAATTTATGACTCCACTTTAAAGCGATATATAGTGTATATAGATATTTGTGGCTAATCCTGGGTAGCATTCCTGTTTAAGTTATCGCCTTACATGCACTTCTGATCCAGTGGCTGGTTACAAGCGAGGAGAGGGAACCTTGAAATATCCCAACTACAAGCGATTTAAATATACAAAAATAACTAAATCTAGACATATAGGAAAAAGGAGACAACAGCCTCGCGAACAAGAAGTTCTTGTAAAAATGCAAATCAATAAGCACGGGGTCTCCGGGCAGGCTGCCTTTGCAATAAAATAAATGTAAGAAGGCAGCGGCGGCCATAAAAACTTTTACAAGGCGAGTTCTTGCAGCACAAAAACATAGTGGAGCTGGCAGGCTCCGCTTTTTTGTCGCATCTGGCAGCGGTTGCAATTTGGTTTAGTACCTAGGTGTTAATTATCGCTAAAAGTCAATGGCGGACAATCGGCGAAATCTGCACAGGGGCATCGCATCGCGAATTGTCGCTGTCGGTGTGCGGTGTGCCGTGTGCTTTGCATCTGCCCCTGGAGAATACTTAGAGCGGAGTGGAGTCTGGAGTGGAGTGGAGCCAAGTGGCTGGGATATCAGCCGGCAGCTGGAGTGGCCTAGAGTGGAGTGGCTAAGAAGGAGTCTCGAGCAGGTTGCAGTCGGACAGCTGTACAAGTGGTCACGATAATTAATATGAAAATATGTAAGGATAGCAGCAGGACAACACAAATGTTTGCTGCTATTTTTAGCAGGTTCTGCTGGCTTTAATGAGCCCTGTCCAAAGGCGGTTTACTCCTCCTTCGGTTTCCGGAGAACCCTTGGGCCACCCGGGTGTCCTAATTATGCGCTCATTTCTTGGCTTTTATGAATTATTAAAATAAGCAAAGTGACGCCGGCCCGGACCCGGCATTAATTGCTTTATAATAGAGATGGTCCCGAATCACAGAGAGAGAGAGAGGGACTCGGTTTCAGTTTCAGTTTCAGTTGCAGTTGCAGTGTTTTTTTTTTCGTTCCATGCTCATATTTCTATAATTTATTGTAATGCACTTGGGGCGTGTTTCATTTCTCGCTTTAAAATGGCATAAATTTTTAAGCCGTGCCCTGGCGGCGTCTCTGGAACTCGGGGTCTCTGCTGGGGCTATTTAACAATTTATTGTCTGTATACATATAGCCGCATTTATACTATATACAGATATATATATATTTCTCCTTTTTCTGTTGTCTGAAGTCGACAGCGGCCACGACCACCTTGATGTTCATGTCCCGAACCGAACCGAACTCCGACTGGGGGCCAATTTACTTGAGTTTTCATTCATGTACATACGTTGGAATGAAGGAAAATAAGAGAAAAAACTGTAAGCTGCGTTCATTACACGTTGTTATTTGTTGTCTGCAGTACATTATTGCTCTTGTTCGCTGTTTTGCTCACCAATTAGCTGCACTCTGGCCAAAGACGAAAGACTCTGGCCACGAACTTGACGGTGCTACGAGGAAGATCAGCGCCCTTGCCTTTGTCCCGCACTTTTCTCTAATCCTCTTCTATTGCCCCGCGTACACAGCCAGAAGTCAAAGAACTACCTTAGGCATTAACTTGGCAGCTTTTCTTGCTGACGCAGCAGCATCAGCAGCCGCAACATCATCTTCAAGACGATTATGACCGTCCAGAGGGCCACACATCAATCAAATGCCTCATTGTACAAGGGCCGCCACTTGAACTTGACATTCGGTGTAAGTGACCATTAAGGAAGTGCCTTGGGAAGGTCCGCGTCCCCAGTCCGCAGCTGAGGACGTAGCCAAGCCTTTGGCAATTAGCCGTGAATATCGCACCATTTGAGTGTGAAAAGAGCTCAGCTTTTAATTACAAAAGCTCTTTGTGTGTGGGACTCAGAAGATTGAGGCTTGTCGAGCCGCGGCTGAAGGCCTCCCATGCTCCCATGTACCCCGCCCACGGTCACCTCGAACGCCTCTGCGCGGCCACAGGCCGATGTTTGTTGCCAACTCGCGCTTGTTAGAATCGCATGCAAACCGGGTCTTAGCCGCGGCTCATGGGTAATAAGCCAATTGGCGTTGGCCACACTACATTTTAATCAAGACAAGCCAGGCCAAGTAAAGCCCACGCACGCATCAAAGCCAAATATGTTCCCTGTCGGTGCGAGACTGTTGCTCCAAAGTGTCGCCTAAGACGCCAGCCAGATTGCGCGAGTTGTCGTTGACCTTCAAGGCGTGTGTTGAGTCATGGTTTAGGTTTGAGGCCGAAGCTCTACCGATGGATTATTGATGGTGAAATTGTGTGGACTAGTAATAGATCCGGGAGGAAAATCTAGAATACTTTAGGTTTGAATGAGGTGTCTAGTGCAGTAATTATTTATTATTTATAAATCAAATTACTTTATTGTAAATACCAAACTCAACATAAACCCAAGACTTGTTAGTGCTTATATCTACTTCATTTTGTATTTTTCCTACGCAAGTTCCGGTTTAAAATTCCCAAGGAAGTGAGGCTAATGATCTAGCAAAGTATCCAAATACTTATAATATAAAAATAGGACACTCTCCACTTGATTTCTTCCCGAGTCTAGTGCCTAACCATCGACGCTGGTTAATGCTTCCTTTCGCACCACCAATCATCCAGCCCCGATGTCAGCCTCCTCATTCCGGCGACAAATCAAATACCGATAGCTCCGCCCCATCTGGCGCGAAATGAGATCTTACTGTCAAGCAGAGGTGCTCCTCTGGAGCTACTGTTGGCCAGGAACCACTGACTGACCAGAGGGAGAGACCGACCCCTTGCCAATTCGATTAGGCCGTGCGAATGTAATTTAATAATTGCGGTTGCCCATGTTGATTAGCATATGCGGTTTTTGCAATTTATGCTAGTGCCAGCCGGTCCTCGCACTCGCACTCGCACATCCACAGGATATGAGCTGGCACTATGACAATGACAGGATGCATCAATGGGGAGACAGGGGAAATGTTTATGGTTATGTGCTCGCCTGCGGTGGCAGCTTCAAACGCGCTGCACGGTAATTGAATTTTAAATTGTTTTCGCTTGCTCTCGCAGCAGTAAGCTGTGAGCTGTAAGCCGTGGCAAGATTAATTTAAATGAAGTTATTAGCCGGCCCGATTGCCCAGTGACAGGGCGCAAACAAAAGACCTAGCTTCAGCTCCAGCTCCAACTTCAGCTCCAGCTTAAGGCGCCCTGATATGGGTATATGGGATATGTAGTTACTGCAACGGGTTTTACGTTTTACTGCCGTTGCATGCTGCTGCATTTGAAAGTTAAATTACGGTAGCGATATCGGAGCAGACATTCCGTTAATTGGCCGCACACAACCCGAGATCAGGCTGTTGTCTTGGCGTTTTTTTGTTGTTGCCCCTACAAGCCAGGAATACTCTTTAGGAGACTGTGGAGTTTGGGTAACTAGGAAAAGAATATTTTTTATTAAAATTAAGAAGTCTTTCATGAAGTTTTGGTGATTTTAGGCAATGGATCTTTCTTGTTGGAAATTATATAACACCAAAAATATCAAATTTAATGTCATATAAAAAATATGTATCGAAAAATATGGAATAGATATTTTCTACTATCCCTTTGTCCCCTTTTCTTCCTATGTTTGGCTCGAAGGACCAAAAATGTTATTTATCTATGTATAATTATCGAAGTTTACGTAGCTTTGGGTAAGTGTAATAAAACGTCGTGGCTTGCCCGTAATCCCAGTGTCTTGGTGCCTTATATATATATATATTTTTTTTTGGCTATTCCCGCTTTACAGTTGCTGCAAAAATTGTTGCAAATTGCAGTTTAAAAAGTTTCCGTGTTGGTTTTTTTGTCGTCGCGACGCCGCCGACGACGGTTGCAACTAATATGAGTCATAAATTTAAAGGCTTAACTCGAGGCTAAGGCGGCGGCTGCGGCTGCAACTGAAGCTGTGCCGTTGACAGGGATTTTTAAAATGAAATAAATAAACGGCATTACAGCTAGTTATATGCAGCGATCAGGGTCTTGAGTGTTGGCGTGGAAGCTGAATGTTGAACCGAATGTGAACTCAACTGGGGCTGGGCTGGGCCGCAAGTCGTCCGGTTACTTTTGCATTTGCTGCACGAGACGAAGCCATTTTTATTGATACAGATACAGCCGAAATTGGGGTCCGCCAAAAACTTCAGAAAACACAATAAGAAAAAAAAAAACTAAAGTCTGGTTTGGTTTGGTTTTTGCCGCAGCATGACATCATTTTGAGTTGCTGCAGCAGCCCTGCATCGAGAAATAACACAAAAAACTGGTCGCTGTTTTACTTTCGCTTTATATTTCGAGGTATTTCGTATTTCCTTTCGTTTGGGTTTCGTTTCTGTTTTTTCTGCGCAGATGATTCCATTTATTTCTTGTTTTTTGGGTCATCGCGAAGAAGTACTCTCTTTTATGGCAATGAAAACGAAACCGTGTTCTGGTGAAAGTCGACCCGAAATCCAAAACGAAAACGAAAACGAAAACGCATAACAAGTGCATGGCCTTTGAGGAGATCTGTGTGGACCACATGGTCGATCGGATCGGTCTCGGCCAAGTCATGGATTGTGTCATGTTGCGTGGGCCCATATCGCCCACAAAGGCCGCCATTTGGCCAAAAACTAATGATGATGGCTCGGAGATACAAGGCACAGGTTGGCACTGACGCACACAGAGTCGGCTCCGCTTTGGCTTCATCGGTTTCGTGGCTCATCATCCATTGCCCACACACTGTGGCCGCATTTGGAGCCACCAGAGATCAATGCACAAAAGATTCGCGAGCGCGAAATTAATTAGAATATTGTGTGGCTTTGAATATTGGCTCCAATGCTGATGAAGCTCTCTCAGTTGGTGGCTGGGAAAAGACCTTGAGCGGCGGTTCAACAGTCTACGGACTACAGAGTGTGTGTGTGGGGTGAATGAGAAAAGAAACTACATAGTTGAGGTAACTGAGTCACAAAGCCGAGAGCTGTAGACGAGCATCAGTCTTTGGCGTTTTTGCCCCTAATAAATCTTTCTGAAGGGACTGCCATGACTTACGAATTACACAAAATACATTTTGCGGAATCAATCTACCGATTTCGCGAGTTTCTTTTATTCGTTTCACGAAAGTAGCTGGAAATCTCTTTCCCACGAGTTTCACTGGCCATTAGGCAGCTATAAAACTGGCGTTTTATTTGCATTCAATAAATGTTTCATTGGTTAATGTCAAGTTTGTGTCCGCAGTCTTTTGTTTCTCCACAGTGCAATTTATGGGGAAGAGTGGGGAAATATCTTAGCCAAAAGCAAGTTGGTTTCTTAAGACTTGAAAGAGAATTAGCCAAAGATTAGGAATAAAGACATCTCTGATCTCTAATCTTTTGATACATTATAGAAATATTAAAGCCACCTTTCTACGTCTTTTAATGAAAGCTGTTACTGGTGGCAAAGACATCAGGTTCGTGTCCCAAGTCTTTTGATTTGGCTCATAAATTTCGCAATACAAGGAAAAAAGAGATTGCATTAAAAAATTTCTCTTGTGCGAAAACTGTGAAATATTTGTCGCTCTTTTTACAGCATTTATCTTTGCAGAAGAATCTCAAGCGAAACATTCACTTTACTTATTTTTTGGGTGCCTTGACTCACTTAATTGCGGCAATTTCTTTCGCCCACGCAGCAGCAGCAGCGATTGAGTCAAGAGCGCTTTGGCTCATAATTTATAGTCATTATTATTGTAATTTCTCTCCAACAGACACAAACGCAGCAGATCGCACGCAAAACAATAATACATAAAGTGAAAGTTTTGCACCTTTTGCCATCGCACCGAACACGGCAAACAAGCGGCAAACGCATCAGCATAAACAGCTAAGCAAAACAAAAGTAAGTCTGTGGGTCTGGCAGATGGGATGATATGGGATGAGAAGAGTTGAGCCATGGGCCTCCAGCCCACGTTGAGGCCAAAACAATGGCTTACAAATGACTGGCAGCTAGTTCAAACCGAAACTGGCTGACAAATGAGACGGCGCCGCCGCCGGTAGCTTCACCTCGTGTTTTGCATCTAATGTTAAAAAGTTGCAAAAAAGACAGCAAAGATATCTTCAGGCTTCATCAATAAACCGAAAAACTCGGTTGTAGATACACGAATTTTGGCCAAAAATCAGCAAATCCCCTTAACTCCAAACAATAATAAAGAAACGAGTGTGTGTTTTTGTGACCTCCGAGTCCGAGGGGACTCTGGGCTAAGCTTTCTTTGCCACCTCTTTAAAGTGTGTCAAGCGAGCATTTGAAGCAATTATTTGTCATATTTTCTATTTGCGTTTTTGGGTTTCGTTATTTCCGAAATGAGATGCAGAGAAAATAAACAGCATTAGCGTGGATGTGAAGAGCAGCCCCTGACCGCCAGTGACAAAGCGCCTTCTGCGTATTCATCTCCATTTTTCAACTCATCAAAGCCCACAATGACTTTGGGCCTGGGATTTTTTTTTATTTTTTTGCACAAATGAAAGTGAACGTTTCTTTTTGTTGCTTTTCGTCGTTTGTTATTATTATTGTTGTGTTTGTGTTTTTTTGCCACATTTACAGTTGCTATTGTAAGCTTAAGTCTGCACTTGGTTGAAAAAAAAAGAAAAACAACGGAAATTTGTCAAGTAAACTTTGAATGCCAACGGTTTTAAGCTTGGTGATTTTCTTGGATTAATTTTTAAGGGTTATGTCAGAGGAATTACTTTTAAAAGTCAGGTGAACTTGCAACTTATTTATTTGATTTTTATAAGAAAATGTAAAGTCTTAATATATACCCATGAAAGGTAGGTTTAATATTTTAAAATATTTCTACAAAAAGTTTTAAATGTTTATATTCAAAGAGTTCATTTTTAATGGTCATTATTTTTAATAAACAGATTTATTTGCCTTTTTGAAAAGAGAATCCAGAAGACTCGAACCGCTTGAAGTCAGAAATCATTATTTTAAAGTACTACAAATATTATTTTAGTTACTTTTTTCATAAATAAATCATTTTTAAACTGTTTTTGGCCATTTACTAAATTAAATAATCAAGGTTAAGTCTGCTTTTACCCCCTCTTATTTCTTTTCTCCCCAAAAACTCCATCAAATTTGTTCACCAATTAAAATGTTTTATATTCCACTTAAAATTTGCACTTTGCAGATGCCAAAAAAATTGTGCTCACCATTTTATTCATCCAGTTTGGGCCAAAATCAGTTCATACTGCCAACAGCTGCCAACGAAGAGCGACGATGCCAGCAAACGTTGTTTTTGTTGTTTCTTACTTGGCTGCTGCCAAAGCAGCTGCCAAAAGCGACTTGCCGTCAAAAAGCACAGCGATTTACACACACACACACTGCGGGCAGACACTGGAATATTTTTTCCTTCTCTTTGATGGTTGTATTTAACAAATATTTAACGCTTTTCTTTGGAACACTTTTTTGATTGGTTTGCGCGCGTTTGGTTTTTCGGAATTTTCACAGGGTAAAATTGAGGCTGGCAAAACTTTCACTGCAATTAGACGAGACGAGGCGATCCCTCATAAGCAAATAAGGCAATGATCTTCGCTTCGCCAAGATTTATGATGCTCCTATGGCGCTCCGACGGCACTTAACACACACTGCTGTCCACCGCGAAGAAAGAGCCCACTGGGAGAGAGAACCGCACCGCACGCGCGCTGAAAGCGAACTGAATGTGCGGAGCTTCAGTCGCCGATCGCGAGCTCCGCAGTGGAGACTTTTTTCAAAACCTGGCTCCAGGTGCTCGCGAGTGTGTGAGAGAGAGTTTGGATGTGTCTGTGGCTGTTAGGCAACTTTGCTGCCCACACTTTGCTTGGCAAAAGTCGCCGCTCTGCTGGTCCATTTTTGGCTTGGACCGCTCTCAGACGAGAGCCGCCTTAGCAGAAAAGACGGAAAAATATGAACGATTTGTGGCCAGGCGGGCAGGCAGGCAGGCAGGCAGTCAGCTTTGATATTTGCTGCTGGCTTCCAAGTTGCCAGCGTTTTGATTGACGTAATTTCTGCGCTTGATATTCACTTGAATTTCTTGTATTTCCACATTTAACTGTTTTGGTGTCAGGCGTACATTACACGCCCACAACACCCACACACTCTCACGCACGCACACACCCCCCGTTGGCGTTTCTTTTATACATTTTATATATTATTTTGTTTCAAGTCTTCAAGAGTTTCGTGAACTTTCGCTCGGCACGGAACTGAATGGAACAACGTGTGGGAGTGCTATATGGACCCTATATAGCCTAATTTAGTGCTTGACTCACTCGATCTGCTTGGCTGGCTTGCTTATGCTAATTAACCAGAGCTTAAACTTTGGTATTTAAGCTCCAAAAAACGAAAGACTTAGGCAACGAACTCGCCCCAAGAAACCGAAGAACCTAACTGCAGCTCGCAGCTGACAGCGACCTTGCATCTGGTTCTGTGGATCTCCGAAGCAGGCCAGGTCCTTATCGTCCCTGTATCTTTATTGCAATGAAGTAATTTCCGCATGTAATATGGGCAGGAGGAGAACGTACAAAAAGAGTTCTCTCTTCTTCTGATCTTACGGTAACCATTTTTTTGTTGCTGCCTTTGGGGAACGCCCTGCTTGCACATTCATTTCTACGCCCCGCAATTATTTCATGCCGCAAATGAAGTATGAAGAAACATAAACGCAAAACGTGTGGCCCATACTAAGATGGCAAAAAGCAGAGGCTCTTAAAACAAAAGAAAATAAACTGCTAAAATTAACAAGCATAATTAAAAATGCACGCGTTGGGTATACCAGCTTTAGAGATTTCTCGAAAATCGTTTAGAAAAAATCATATACAGAGGAAATTCTGCCAAAATGTGTAATGTAGGATATCAGGCTAGAAAAAGGAACAATTTTTTGGTAGGAAACATAAATATATGATGGAATATTTATAAATTTTAAATAGTTGTAGATAATTGTTAAAAAGTCACAATTCCAACAGATAAATTAAATTTAATTAATCAAACCCAACAAATACATAAAATTAATAAAACCTGATAAATAAATAACATTTAATTAATAAAAGCTAACAAATAAATTACAAGTAATTCGTAAAACCCTTTGTTATGTAAAGACAAATGGCCATACATCACAGAGCTAGTTAACAGGGGGAAAACTTTGTTCACCTTGCTGGCAAACTATGCTAATTATTCGCATTTTCAAGACGAGCAAAGTCCCTTGTTTTATGTTCAAGCACTCAAGTGCTTGGAAATTCAAATGATGACTCTGTAAAACATATATTTTTCTAGCTGACGAGCCTAAGCAAACTTCACTGCTCCCCGGCATACCGGCCGTGGCTAATTAAATGCAGCAGAGGAGAATGCAACAGAGGCGAAGGCGAAAAACCCACACGCGTCGTCTACACTTGGCATATTTAACACATTTAATGGAAAATCAACAAAACATCAGTATTTACGATGCTGCTACTTGTTCTAGGGGCAGCTCGGCAGCTCGGAGGCGCCAGTGTCTGTCCTCTTTCTGGCCAGGTTGTGGCTTTATTAAGTTGCTGTTGTTGCTGCTGCTGCTGTTGCTGCTGTCCGTTTTTATTAATAAGTCATATTTTTATATGGTTCAGCCGAGGAAGCAGCAGCAGCAGCTTGATAATTTATGTTGTTTGCCGAGGCAACTCCAAGCTGGGAGGATGACAAAAGTCGAAGCATCGGCAGCAGCAGCAGCAGCAGCAGCTGGACCAAGGGCAGCCAGAGCCAGGGGGCGCCCACCTGCATACGTGGGCATTTATTCATAAGTCACTCACTTAACTCATTCACTCACTTCATTCATTCCATTCATAAACTTTTTCGAGAAAATAAAAGCTCTAAAGCGAAGCTCAGTTCGGCTCGGTTCATTTTGTAATTAATTAAATGCAACTTTGTGTTGAAAAAGTGTGCCACTGCAAGATACATGCAACAGGTTATAGCCGCATGATGCAAGTGTTTATGGTTATTAACAACTTTTTATTGCGCTCACTCCTATTCTTTGTTATATTTATTTATGCTTTCGGTTAGCAGTGGGCGAAAGTTTGTTGCCTAAGTCTTTCGTTGTGGGATGCACTTTGCACCTGACAGCCGACGAACCAGAAAGCAACTCAGACGTGGCCGAAAAAACAACAACAGAAACTGTGTCAAATCACTAAATACATCAGATAATTGAAGCGATTCGCAGTCATTTGCGTGAATTCGCAAAAATATAATTGCAGGGCGGAAAATGTTGGTGGAAAAAAAATTCGCAAACGCTGAAAAATAGTTCAGGCATTGCGCAATCGGCTAAACATCTAATTTCTGCTTCAGTTTTCGTGATGAAAAAATTGCATGGCGTTAACAAATTAAGCAAATAGCACTGTAAGTTGTTTGCCACTCTTATTTATTCGCTTTTATTTATTTAATCTCTTTTCTTTTTGTTGCATTTTGCCGGCACAGTTTTCACTCTTCGCCCACACACACAGCTGTTCAAATGTCGGGGAATTGCACAAAAATATGATCGGATCGGAAGCGGAGCTCTCGGGGGGACGCACACCTGAACAACACAACGGAACGCAACCGCTTCGACGGATTAAACTATTGAGCGTAGTGCACACTAGGCAGTGCGCCGGCAGACTAAAGGCCGAGAGCGAGAGCGGCTGCAGTCTGCTTCTGGCCAAGTTAGTTGGCAAACAACAGCTGACGATCTCGCTCACTCTCTAAACTAGTTTCGTTTGGCATTTGAAAATCTGTATAACACTTGGTCAGCTATATAAACTATACAAACTGTGCTAAGCTACGGCTGGGAGAGTCTCTCGGAGAGAAATAGAGAGGGAGAGCGAGAATCTCGGGCCCCTGGCGGAGGCTAATTTGTTATTTTTATTGTATTTGTCAAGTCAACTGATAAATTGACTTGATATTGAAAATAAATTAATTATATCTTCCGAAAAAAATTGGAACAACTTGGAGTCGGCTTTCGTGGGATTAGCCAGGCCTTTGAAACTGATAGAAGACTCGAGCAGTTCGGCGTACTGCTAGAAATAAGTGTATTTTCATTAATATATTATAAAAATGAGGTCACAAATGCGTCATATTTGTATAAAAATATAAAGATTTGCTCATAGCCCCATGAAACTGGATTCTACACTCACAAACACAGTTTACGAATGGAAGACAAATTGTTGCAAATTGAAATAAAGTTGTCTAATTGATTCAACAGGATTTCAAGATACTGTAAATAATGGCCACATGTGATTCGTTATGCATTGCGATAATGACCTGTGCTCAGTAGAATATCATCAATTTATGAATGCTCTAATTAATCGAGTCAAGTTCTTATCATAAAAGATACAAAGGCAAAATAAAGAAGTAGGCCACTTGGGGGAATCTGCCAGTGGGAGATAATTAATGATGGAGACAAGGAACTGGTTTGACCACGGAATTTACTTCTCTTTTTATTCCCAAAATATGTTTAATTCAAATGAACAGATGTTAGGATAGTATTTTTTCTGAATAATTTGTATTATATCTCTTGCTTGCCTGTTTTATTAAAGTTTAACATTATTTAATTTGTAATTTTTTTCAAGTTTTAACTTGTACCAATTCCGCCAGTCTTTTATTTACAATAACTTAAAAAGTTTATTGTGTATTTGACTTGAAAATGCAAAATGTGCAACGAATTCGCCGAGCTCAATTTAAGTGGCTGCTCACGTTTTGCATATATATATAAACATATATATCTTACTGCTAAGATCTTTTGCCCGATACTAAAGTCTTTGCCTGGGCTTTCAGTTTCGACTTTTTGGCAGACCCAAAGTCACGTTGCGCCCATAGACGCCACGTACGCATCAATGCAGTAACAGTCGCGGAGAGTCAGTCACAGTCACAGTCTTTAATGTTTATGTTATTTGCGTTGCTTGCCTGTTTTCTTATTTATGTTTTTGCAGCGCCAAAATTATTGTTGCAGTTCAACTCAAAAAGCGGCTTACACGCTTCAATATTTGTGGGGGAAATGACAGAGAGGGTTGCTTGCATAAGTACTAGTAATTGGCCAGGCCAAGGCGCCCATATATATGCGTCTAATACTGCTCCTCTCTCCTCTGTCCACCCTCCCAGTCCTCCTGGAAATATGATTTATGTTGCCCCTGCATTGCATAAGTTTAAGCCTGGCTTTGACTGAGCGATGACGTTATGCGAGGCGCGTGCTCAGCCGGCTCACAGCTCAGAGCGGACTGACCTAAAAACCGAAAAAGCCACTACGGTAGTTTGACGCCAACGCGGCCGAGGCGACATTTGGCTTAAATAGAATGCCAAATGTAAAATGGTAAATACGAAAAGCTAAAGCTGAAACTGCAACTGAAATTTATAGAAGTAGAAAAAGGAGGAGCTGTGATACTCTAACATTAAATAATTTCTTGAAATGTGGAGTAAAATGTATTTGAATTTAACAGGAGATTATTAATGCTTTAGAATTATAATATTTCAAAGTTTTAACAAGACGTTCTTGAAATTTAAACATTAAGTTTGCAAAAAAAGGGTTCTTTTGCTACACTTACACTGCTCAAATTTATCTTGTAATGTATGTAAATATATAACAGTTTACAGATTGTCTTACATTTTAAAGGAGGGATGGACTAGATGACATAATAATAGAAAGTTTTGTAGACCTATATTTCCTCTTAAAAAGGTGAATATCTTGCCCAAGATAAATAAAAATGTATACCCGATATGGAAGACTGGCTTATAAATCTTAAATGTCACCCTTGGAATGCAAAATTTAGCGGAAGTTTAGAAATCAGGCCCAAACATAATTTTAACGAAACCAGTTTATTTTAATGTGAATTTGTATAAATATATTCTATTAAACTTATGTATAATAAGTCTTAGGAAGCACCTTTGAAGTATTTTCCTTTAGCAGAATTTTGTAAAATGCTTATTTTCCGCCTTAGTTGATGACACCGATGGGTAGAGAATTTCGCGCCGAGAGCCACCGAGCGTAAACAAGTTGGCCTGACAGCGCAGTTAGACATTAGATGGCCGAGTGATGAGCCTGTTGAGCGCGTTGCTTGCCAGCTTTTGCAAATTGCCTGGGCACTGCTGCGAAATGCGGCGAAAAGATAGCCGCCGGGAAGGAGTACGAGTGCGAGTGCGAGTGCGAGTGCCACTCCGAGTAGGAGTACCGTTGGTTGCCACACCAACCTACATACATAGCGCAGCACACGAGGAATGCAATTTCAAGTCAACTTGCAACGCGCAAGACCGTGTAAGATAATTGAAAAATGCGTAAGTTGGACCCTGATGTCAACCGAAAGGAAGCCGGGGTGAGAGAGAGGGTCAAGTTGCAGAGAACTGTATGCATTTTCCACAGATTTTCCCTGCACGCACCTTCCGCTGAACCAGAGCCAGAACCTCCAGAGCAGCCCAGGAAAAACCTGTTTCGTGTGTGTGTGTGTGTGTGTGTGTGTGTGTTGTTGTGTTTTCCTGTCGCTCTGCCCCGGGTTTTCCCCCTGCTTGCGCTCATTTTCGTTACGTACGGAAAGCAAAAGGCATTGAAAGAAGAGGAGTCGAAGTCATCGAGTGGTAGAAGTATCTACGAGCTCAATGTTGTTGTGTTTTGGCCATTAGAGGGGCCAACACAACACACACACACACACACACATGCGCGTGGAGGGAATGCTAGCGGTTATGGAAATTCCTTTGAAGAACGCACACACACAGACACTGGTGAAATCATGGCCAACAAAGGATGTGAGGAAGCAGGCAGGCAGAGGCATAGGCAGAGTCAGCTAACAGCTAACAGCTAACAGCTAACAAAACAAAGAGCCTCTCCCCGAAGTGTTGTTGCTTTTGGCACTTGGCTGGCCATGGAAAATTGGCCGTTTTGCTGGCATAGATCCAACACTTGCTCCTCGGGGTATCATCATCGTCATCGTGATCATTATGATCTTTATGGTGATCGTGTTTGTCTGGTAGCAACCTGGGCCATGACAGCGCTCTCTCCCTCTATCTGTGTGCTGCATGCCAATAGAAATTCGGTTAGGATCTCAGTTCTTTCCGCTCATCTTTATTCTGCTTGAAAGAAAAAGAAGTAAAGAAAAATGCCTAATCAGCATTTTATTGTTGTATGATAGCCGCTGCTGTTGCTGCCACTTCTAACAAGCGGAGAGTGGGAAATGGTAGCGTGACTTTCGATGGAAGTGCCAGGCATAATTAGAATATAAATGCCCACTTTGTAGTTGTAGTATCTCGGGTATCCAAGACAGTGGAGGGGATTATGTGGATCATGTAATTGCTACTTGCTGCTTGAACTCTGGCTGCATTTCCTTATTGCCAAAACAATCAAAACAGTTGGCCGAAGAAGCGGTTTTTTTTTGTTGTGTGGGAAATGTCTGGCAGCATTGTGTAGTAATCCCATTGCGGGTTAGGGAGCAGTTAAGGTTGGAAAAATGCTGTAAATATGTGAAACTAAGCTGGGCTTTGAAGGGTTTTATTACTTTACAAATAACTACAATGTTTGCATGCATTTTTATGATATATTTAAGAGAATTTTCTTGGTTTATGTTTACCTTATTGGGTTCTTATTGTACTTTAATAGAAAATATGTTTTAAATAAAATATATACATTATTATACTATTTATGATAAATAATGTACTTTAAAAATGATTGCATATTGAATGCATTCAAATTCCACAAATTGACGCATCTGGGTACCGCTTTTCGAACAGTTAGAAAACAAAAGACTTGAGCAAAAAACTTGAATAAATTAACAGAAGACTGCACAATTATCAGAGGTAGACAAAGAGGCCTCGCTGGCGAGAGGGGCTGCATTTCCTTGGCTCTTTACCAATTAATCAAACGGCTACAGAAACGGTAAACGAATTATGTAACTAATGCACCAACTACGCCTTCTGCTGGCTAGCATCTCCAGCCAAGCGTTTGACGCCACTAAACTGTACAACATTTCAAACACTTGCCTCGAGGGCAGCACAGCTCATCGTCTCCAGTTGGTTTTATGTTTTGGGCGGTACAAAAAAAAATATATACACAGAAAAACTGGTAACAAGAAACTGGTAACTGATATGCATGCGCAGAGCGTGTAAATAATTAGAACTGAGAACTGGCAGCCAAGCAGAGCTAAAGGCCAGGAGACAAAAGGCGGCCAGGGCATGATTAGGAACTTTTCAGAGAGATGAGGGTGTGATTTGGGCATGAGCTGCAAATGACTTGGGGCACTCTCTTAAAACCCTGAGAATATTTTTGAGAATTGTGTAAATTTAATATTAACATGAAACAAGAACTTCTTGGGGAACATCTATGGGGTATCTCCTCTTCTATCAGCCCTCTAAGACTCTCCGTTCTTTAGCCTTCGCTTAGGCGCAAAAAAGGAATTTAACTGAAGCATAACTTAAGCAAGCGGCGGGGCAAAGTTAATTTTTATGGCTATAACATTCATTTGCCGGTAATTATGAGCGAGCAGTGAATGAAGCCGACGAAGAAGATGTATAAGCGTAGAAAAAGCTCAGCTTGTAATTAGACAGCCAGCCAGCGGCAATCCTTAGGCCGGGCCAATGAACTGCTCTGTCCAACGAACTTGATTTGGTCTACGGGTTCCGGGCTCTTCTCCTCCACCTCCTCCTCCTCGAAAGAGTGGTGTGCGTATGCAAATGGATCCGCAAAAAAGGTCAACGCTGCCCCCAGACAACGGGCTCTGGCAACAATTACAAAATATGCGTTAAAAAATGCAGGGCCGTCGTCGAATCGAACAACACGACCAGGAGACTATGGCAGAGACCAGCAGAAGGTAGGAACAAAAAAAAAGTACTGAAATAATATGGCCACAAATCGTGATAAGCAATGCCGGGGCAAAAACTTATTGGCAAACATTGGCCAACAACAAACAGCAACAAAAACAGGCTTGGCCTGGCCAGCAACAGCAACAATCAAATGGTCCAGGACAGCAGCAGGCCAGAGCAGGCCAGGGCAGATCAGGGAAGGCCAGGCAGAGGCAAGCTGGCTGGCAACGGCGGCAGCATTTTGTGAACCACTCTATTTATCAGATACCGGCGAGGGGGAGTGGACCGTGGAGGCTGGAGAGGATTGGGGTGGAGCAGCAGCAGTGGGTCCCAGGCCAGTCGCTGGCCAACTAGTTGGCTCAATTGCTATGGCCAGCGTACATATTATTGAGCGATTTTTAGTGCTTCTCTCGCTCTCGCTGCGCTCATATTTTTGTTGATGGCGCGCTGAAAGTCAACGCGATATCTCCCCTACATGTGTGTTAGTAGTAAAAGTTGTTGCAGCCACGGATTCAGCATCAGCTCAGCCTCAGCCTCAGCCTCAGCTTCAGCTGAGACTTTGGAGTGAACGACCATCAAGGTAAGACTTGCAGCAAACAATGGCCAAAGCCGCGCACGTCGTGCCCAAGCTCCAGGTGAATGTGCGCGGCAGCGGCGGCGGCGGCAGCCTGAACCCATTCCCATTCCCATTGCCAGGCCCAGTCCCAGTCGCAGTCCGCAATCCCCGCGGGACCCGTTCTCCGTTCCGTTCTCCACCCAATTGGCGGGGTGTAGCCACTGCCCGCAGAATTGTAACGCGTTTTTCGCCCAAGTATTTGCCGAACCCGAAGACGGCATACGGCACACGGCACTCGCCGCTTTTATTGTTTTTGCTTATTTGTTTCTACGTATTAATAACATGTTCGGGCGCTGCCTGTTTTAAAAATATGCATATATACCGGGCTAGGGGAAAGGATACTATATATCCAGAGAGCGATCCCACAGGCTCGTCGGCGTGCGTGTTACCGCCCTGCCTGCCTGCCTGCCTGTCCGTCTCATTCGTCCATCCCTCCAACTGTCTACTAATAATAGTAATACACCGCCAATAATAAGTTTTAATCATCATGATAATGGTGTGCTTATGGTAAGCTCCCTTCAGCCATCCCGCCATCCTGCCGCTCCTCAGCTGATGTCTCCATAAAAATCACCTCGCTCTTTGCCGGATTTTTATACACTTTTGCTTTTAAGCCTGGATAGTTCGCTGTTGACGTGGGCGTCATATTTGGATTGGTGGTCCCAGCATCTGCTGGAAAAATCTATAATCTCCTTGCCATATTTTTATGACTTTCGAAAATCTTGATATTCACAAACAATTTAAAACAAGAATTTCCCATAAAAATTCTTTGGAAATTCGATGGCTAACCAGTTCTGGTAAACTGTTGACGTTCAAGATGAGGATTGTAAATAGAATACTTTAATTTAAGCATTAATCGGTATGCTAGTTTTAAATTTGAAATTTGAACTAAGGAATGCTGCCATACAATAATTATGGTTTATAATTATAAAGTAAACTTAATATTTCTCAGGTATTTATTCTTATTTAAAAGAATATTTAAGCATAAACTGTTTGAAATAAATTCGACATGATTGAATTTTTATTAAAATGAGTTACCAAAACTTGTTTAAAAGCTGAATCACACACCAACTCTTCAGGTATAAAAAAACACAAAATGTAGATATTTTTATTTTCAAGCTAAATCTTTGATTTTTAAACATTATTCCTGTCCAAATCCGTTACCTTTACAGTTACAAATAAATATCAACGTGGGTGGATTGTATAATGTTCTCCATATATTATAGAAACAAAAAATGAACGCAATTAAAACGGTGCCAATGAAGGCATTGTTCCGTTTGCAAATGTCAGAACAGGCCAGTCCGGAGAGCAACAACTGGCCAAATGGCAAACTGGTTTGCTTTTTGGCCGAAAACAAACATTTGCATATAAGAAACGAATGAAATCAATGCACACACATGCGAGACAGACCCCCAAAGTTGTTTGCCTTGAGTGCGAGAGTGCACAGACATTAGAAGGGAGAGGAAGCTGGTGGAACAGCTGACCGACCAGGTTACTGACGCATCTCTGCCAAGACAATTTAATATAAATGCGAACACAGGTTGAGGTCTGCGACTGTAAGTGTATTAATCGCATTAGCTGTGACCTTAATTATGCCTAAATATCCACCGTCTAAAGCGAAGAAGATCGAGGCTTAGGCAAACAAAAGACTTGGGCAGCGAACTTGGCTGAAAGCAGAACTTTCCATCCCAGCACAGCATTAAAGTTTATGACAATTTAATTAGTTTAATCGATGCGATGAGATCGGAGTGTAAGGCAGGGACTGGGGACTACCTGCTTGGATATTTATGGAAATCATAAAACTTAATTGTTGCATAAGTTAGCTGGCAACGATGAGATCGAATGGGTTAAGGGGTTGTCTAGGGATCGGGATCGGTGCGGATGCTGCTGGTGCTGGTGCTGGTGCTGGTGCCTGGTTCTGGGCTCGTTTAAGCCTCTTTAATAGTTTGCTTTGGCTGTCTGATGATTAATGCTTATTGCTCGTTTGCCCTTTCGGCCATTCCACTGGGGTCTAGTCTCTCTCGCACATAACTGTAAATCGTTTGTGTTATTAAACGCAATTACTGTCAATAGTATTTCTCGTCTCAGCCATAATGAATTGCACGAATTTCGCCATATGAGGCCGAAAAAAAAAGGCGAGCAAAATGCGAAAGTTCAAAGACACACACACAACACTCGCCTTGAGAGAGGAGGGGAGAAGCGGCTTCATTCGTTTTCCATTAACAAAATATATAAGTATTTATTGTTTCTCTCATTGTTCATTCCCCCAAAACTTAACGAAAGCCTTTAATAGGATTGGGAATTTTTACATATGTTTCGTACCACGCCAGTCGAGATCGTGAATGGGCTCAGTTCGAGCTCGGACTGTTAAGATCCGATTGCCGGTGATGCGTGCGGAATAAATTTGATGATCTCATGTCGCTGTACGACAGCTCGAGGCGAAAACACTTAAGGTGACATAAAAATTCCCTGTGGGAAAGCAGCCGCCGAGCAGTTAAAGAACTTTGCTCTTGAAATAAGAAGGGAATTGGTTGTAAAGTGTGCGAGTATATAGCCTGCGACAAAGTTTTAGTGTTAGGGCAGTCTCTCCAGAAAGCCATTAAATTTTTATTAGACTCTCGCAAGTAAGGCGAAGGTGGAGTTTAACTACTTGGAAATACTATATATATTTAATTTGTTTTCACTGCAGCAGCCAGTCTGCGAAGAACCGATGCATATCATTAAGATATGATCTCTTTAAGCCATTTGTTCGGGGCCATAAAATAGTGGCCACCATAAACGTATTATTTGAACCATTTTCCACATCGCGGAGCCACCAACTCATATCAATTGCATTTTGGCCTGCGGAATTGCATCACTCGTTGAAAAATCATTTCACAAATTCATGAAATGCTTCAGTTTGGATTGGGCTTCCTTCGAAATATTTTTACAAGCGGGACAAGTTACCAAAAATAGTCAATTAGCAAATGATTTTAAGTTGCCTGGGCGGGTTTATTTTGATTATTTATTGACAGTTGCCTGTTATGTGCTCAAGAAAACAAGAAAAAAGCTGAAGCGAAGAAGTGAACGAAAAAATACACAGACGGTGTTTCGTAAAGAGCCCAGCCCAGCTTTCACTTGACTTGTCTCCACACACGATTTGTATTTTATGCTGTGTGTATTTTTCCACCCCTTCTCTCTGTGTTAAGCATTTATTTGTTTAGTTTGTTATTTGCGGGCTTGCATCGTTGCCCCGTTGGCTGGTTGCCTTATGCCACAGCTGATTTGCCACACTTTGGATTTGAGCACGTCAAGTTCGTGCCTCGAGTCTTTCGTTGCGCTCGCCTGGTGGCCCGTTGCCCCGATCCTGAAGCCGCCGCCGCTGCTGCTGATACACCGATGCCCATGCCCCCTTGTGGCCCATTGTGGCTGCCGGGGCGTATGGTAATAATCATTTTGCACGGCCCATGTTGGCGGCATGCGACTTTGTAAGTAAATTGCGCTTAATGATTGTGTTCAGCGGACTTTACAATATATTGTAAGCATATATATATGCATGTATATAGAGGTGTTGCCAGTGATGTCCCTCCCTCTGTTTCTCTCTCTGCTCCTTCGTGACCCGGCAGGAGGCTGACTTAAATTCAATTAGTGGGCAGAAGCAACAGCAGCCGCTGTAATTTATTTTAAAACACTTATGTTTAAGGCCTCCCATAATAAAATTACTTAATATTAGGTCGAAGCTGCTGATGCTGCTGCTGTTACTGTATCGTGCCGAGCCCCGATTAATTTTGCATTAGCGTCCGAGTTTTATTACTACCTTTATTTTTGCCTTTGTACTTTTATATTTTGTGATTTATATTCAAGGCTGTGGGGCCATTCAGGCAGCACCAAAAACTAAGCTAAGCAGAAACGTGTTGGCGAATTCCGCATGCCCGCGGGCGCCAGATAAATCTGTGTGAAATAATTTATAAAAATAACTAGAAAAGTCTAAACAAAAGCCAGTTGGCACAAAAGGCAGCCAGTTTGGCAAATATATTAACACGCCTTGGAAATTTTTTATGTTAAATCAAACTAAATAATAAACAAAAGGCAGTCATGAGCAAAATAAATTAAGATTTAGGGTTTTTTTTTCTTCTTACCCACGCTATATCAAAAATAATTAATAATGTTGCTGAAAAAATAAACACAAACTACAAATTTATATCTCATTTGCCGCCCTCAAGTATTTTGCAGTTACTACTCGACCTTCGAGGGGCGGTAGACATTACCGTCTCACCTCAATGAGCAGTAAAAGCTTTAACAAATATTGATATATAAGTGCTATATAGACAGCATTAGGAAACATGTGAAACTGACTAACAAACAATTGTTAAACTCCGGCCCAGCTGTGATGGGCAGTGAAATATAATGAACAAACTTGAATACATCTTGATTAAGAATAAACGCTCCAGCAATTAAATAAATGAGTGTGTTAATCAATGAGATCAGATTCCCGAAGAGATTGTTGTTTGGACTTCAGATGAGTTAACCTCTAAACAAATTCGTAATTGAAATAAATATTTAAGAACACAGTTCAGTCACAAATTGGGCAAGTTAAAAAATAATTAACTATTATTATTAGACTGAATAGAAACCGCATTATCGAGAAACACCACAAAGCTCATAAAAACTAAATTAAATAACATGAAAAGCGATAAATAAATTGGCAATCGAAGAGCGCATATTTCAAGGCACTTGAAACTCGTTTGCTGCGGTCAACTTTAGGCTAATAAGCTAATGATTAGATCTTATGTATATATTGCTTCTGACTTACCAGTAATTTGTTGTTACTCATTTCTCCGCAAAACAAAAGGTGTTGGCTGGTGTGGAGATGTATCTTTTGTAGGCTGCTTTTTTTTGTTTGATCTGTTGTTTCTTTGATTTATTTATTTATTCACTGCACGAATTAGACAATATTTGTTGTACTTCTGGAGTGCCACAGGGCACAAACACACCCGAACACGCACACACAGTATCCGCAGTATGGCTTTCAGTTTGCTGTTTTCTCCCTACACTTATCCACGTTCTCTGTCGCTCAGAGAGATCTGCAAATAGGATGAGCTAGTGGTTGGTCATGGTTATGCAACGCCAACGCAGGCAAAAATCAATTGCACTCAATTGGAGTGGCCATAAATAAGTGAGGGGCGAACATTTATCATCGGCGGCTGCAGCCTCAGCTTTGCAGCTCACAAATTGCATTGGGCCCGCTGCCGATCATTTGTTGTGTTGGCGTTTAATTTGCCAATTGTGATGAGTTATTGCGAACTGTTTGCATTGGCAAATCCGCATCGGTATCTGAACTACATAGCTGCAGCATCAGCAGCACTAGCATCAGCAGCAGCAGCAGCAGCAGCAGCAGCAGCAGCAACAGCACTAGCTGCAGCGGCTTCATTAAGCGCTAAATTTAGACAGGCCCGCGAACCGGATATGGCTTAATGCCGAACCCAACCGATATCCAAGATCTGGCCACTGTCCACCAGCCCCCAGATTGTTGTAGGCAGCACTAGCAGCGTCAGCAGCAGCGGCTGCATCACCAGCAGCACCATCAGCCCCAACTTTATTTAAACACAATTATTTGCTGGGCCAGGCCAAGAGCAAGAGCCCCCTTTTGCTTGCTGTTCACTTACACATAAATTTGCATGCGCAACAAATTTGCTGCAGCTTCGTTTTGGCTGCTGCCGTTGCTGCTGATGTTGCTGTTGCTGTTGCTGCTGCCGTTGATGTTGATGTTGTAATTTAGTTAATTTTGCCTATTCCAAGGTGGCAGCAGGAGAACACAACCCATGTCAGAGCCAAGTCCGCTGCGGAGCTAAATCTGAGGCTGACTCAGAGCAGGAGGCTCATGCCAAAAGGCTCGTGCTCCGTCTGGCTTGCGTTTTTATTTTGTTTTCGTTTCGTTTTATAGAGTTGTTGGCTTTTGATTGCGTTGGCGTTGTCGTTTGTTTTTTGTTTTCTGTTGCTTTTGATTCTGCAGGGGTTGCATGTTCGCCAGCAGTTGTAGTTTTGTTTTATTGTTGCCAATTTGGCTAATTGTATACAGGTAGCGACAAAATACAGCTTTAATCGATTTTCTGTGAGGTTTATTATGCATTTAATTTAATTTTCAGTCTTCTTGGCAACTTGTATTTATACTTGGGGAATTTAATTATTTATTGCAAAAAAATTCTATGCCTTTTTTTCGGAGATACATAAAAATATTTAATGATTATTTAATATATTTTTTGACATTGCTGCTCTTTTAATTCTTTACAATTATTACAAAATGCACACTTGTTTTATTATTTTTAAAGTCACAATACCGTAAAACATTTTTTGTAGTTCGTTCTTTAATGTTTTAACCAAAATGTTAATTAAATTTATGCAAATGGGTATCTAGCTTGAGTCTTTGATAATTTATAAGTTAAATTGAATTCTAATTTTTATTGCTTTTTCTTATCGACTTTAATTTTGCTTTATATTTTGCTTAAAATTTGCATTCAACACAGATCTTACTGCTTTAGCAGATTAAATTCACATGGAAATCTATTTATATTACTTATTAATTTTGAAAGTCTTTAAAATAAATTTCTTTTACACTTTTTAAAAATTATTGTCTGCTATTCAGGAAGATTTTATTTTTAAGTCTTCAACCACTGTTGAACCTTTCTGTGGCATTTCAAAAAAACTTATGCTCATGTATCCTTTCCAGTTTCGGTTAGAAATATTTTTGGTAATGTCCAACTTAACTCAACATTAAAAGTTTCAATAACTCAACAGATAAATCGTATCATATTTATCAAATAATCCTTTGACTCCATTGTTATTATTAAATTTTAATTTTTATAAATTTTAGTGCTATTCAATTATCACATCTCTCATAATTATTTGTCTGAATAAGAGTTCAGGATTTAGTTTCGTTTTCATAAAAACTTTTGACACAATGCAGTATTTTTTGTAGTAGGCGAATCTCTCACAATTTAATGATTCCAATTAAGAAAAAATTAAAGTGAAGCGCGCACACGAGAAATCATTCAATTCCTGGCAAAGACGCGATGATTTTCCTTTTAATTTTTTCCTTATTCTTCGACGCGTCGACGATGCGCGCCGACGACTTGGCTGGCTATTAAGCACGACTCGGAATGCGGCAAGGCGAGCAAAAGCTGCCCCAGCGAACCCCCCAAAGTGGCCGAAACGTAAGCAGCAAATGACGTTAGCGCGGCGGTCAACGAACGAGCATCACGTAAGCGCGACAGAGCGAGAGGGCACGACTCAACTCACAGATTGCTAAAGAAGAGCACAGCACAGCGCACAGATCGACGGTCACCACATTGAAGTTTACAGCCTGACTGAAGCACGCGACTCTCCGGGCCGAGATTATAAGCCAAAAAGCTAAGATCCACAGGCCAAGCCGGCGAAAGGAACTCACCACCGTGGTGGGGCCACCACCGCCACCACACTTGAACTTGACCAAATGCACAAATTGCAGAGGCGGACGGCCTCCACGGGAGCACGTGAGCGGGAGATCGCTCTGGTCGCTCTGGTTTCTCTGGGGCTCCGATCGCTCTCTTAGGTAAACAAGGCGATTTCCAGCTGGAAAACAGAGAGCTTGCTGAACGGCAAACGGGTTTTGAGTCGGTGGAATCACGTGGCCGGCATCGGTTTGTTTTGGTTTTTCGAGTGTTGTTGTTTACAGCCGTGACGTCATTGTTTTGACAATTCCAATTGGCAACAAACCGCTCTGAAGAGCCGTTCTCTCTTTTTCTCTCGATCAAGCAGACTCTCTTTCGTGCTCTTTGGTGGTGAATTTGCCTGTGTTTTTTCTATACGGAACGAAAGACTTAGGCAACGAACTTGACTTGTACGCGCTGACGCAACATAAAAATTCGAGAAAAATGTTTGAGACAAGCCAAAAAAAAAACCATATTGAATTTCGCTTTAAGTCGCTGGGCGTGCAAAACTCCGTTCTTACGCTAAGCCGCACATTTGTCTGGCTTTGAAATCAGCTTAAAATCAACGCCTACGTGGGTGTCCGTCGCTCTCGGGTCTCTCCACTATATCGACTATACCGAACAATAAATAACCATCTGCTTATGGATCGTGTCTCTCGCTGTGTGCGAAAATTTGGCATTCGATTTCATTCGTGGTATTTTTCGATCGATGCAATGACATCACAACACTTGACTGACAGTCCACCAAATTGCATTAGACACTGCAAGTATTCGTAGCCCGAGTGCATTGCGGTTTATTCTTTGTATTACTCACTGGCTATATATTATATTTATAGAGATTTTTTTTTTATTTATTTTAATGACTCTCAAGTACACACAACGGGTGGTCACCAAATAAAAATAATTTTTTGTTAACTTGATTTGTCATTACATGATTAATTGTAGAGGTGCGGATACCAGGACCATAAAATGTTTACTTTTTTAGAGGTTAAACAATTGGGAATATACAATTATAAATGGCCCACCTTATAAATATTGTCTTGTAAATTGAGTCATCCGCTTACAGAAGTTCTTGTTGCAAAAATAAATTATTTTCAATCATAAGAACCATAAAAAAGAAACCTGTAGAAAACTCTAGGTTCTGGCAGACTATGAGGTCAGCAATCATCTCTTAAGAAAGATCACATCACTTGCCTACACAAAAACTCTGTTAAACTGAACGAAAAGATAATCGCTGGGCTGTCGGAACAGAGCAATTTTTTAATATTAAACATAATTGTGTACTAATTTAGGGGCAAATCATGAAATCTTCAAGGAATTCCGGGCCAGAGATTGCCCAACACATCACCTAGCTCCGCTTCGTAGTAGTACCTAAGCTTAAAAAGGTAACTATTTTCGCAGCTCTTATGCACGGGCAGTTGATGGATTGTTTGGGCGTTCGGACAAGGTGTTCATCATAGTCAGAGCTTGGCAAATCGTGCCAGTGTTGACCTGGTTGCATAACCGTCGGACCACTTCCACTTCCTCCTCCTACACCTAAACAGCTGGCTGGCAATTAGTCAAATGCAAGCGCAAACACAATCTCAAATACAAAACAGAAGCTGGCCAGCACTTAACTCTTCGTCTAATTGAATTAGCAACGTCTTGGCAAATATTTCCCAACCTTTTATTTGATGTGCATTTAATTACGGATTTTGGCATTGAAGTTGGCCCTAAAACGCAATCTGCCCTGCTCCTTTACGACTTTGGCACTATTTTTTATTAGCAGAGATCACAGACAATGTAACTAATCGCCAGGGATTTCATTTTATTCTTTACGACCATCCTCCGAGTGGCAGCCAGGACCAGCTCCGTTGATGAGCAGCGGTGCGAGGTGCGTTGACAAGCGACTGGCGGTGGTGTGAAGTGGACGCTCCTTGGCTGTAAAGAGCCAAGTGGAGAAGTGAAGAGGCCTCGGCCAAGATGTCAGTTTCAATTTGAATGCTCAACTTAATCCGCGCGTCAGGCCAACTCATCTCATCTCTGGATCCCTGTTCCCATGGCTCTTGGCCTCACCATCGGGAGTTGATGCCTCAGCTCGGCTAGGCAATTTGCGCGGCGGCTCCGCATCAAAAGCGGCCATGTCCAAGTCAAGTGTGTGTATGCGGAGACGGGGTATATATTCAAAATTAATTTCAACCAGAGTTAAAATTTTTTAATTATGGGTCTGCATTTATACACAGACACACATACTCGTGCTGCCCGGTTGTGGCATCGATTCACGCAGGATCCATTTGGGGCGGCTTAATTGAATTCCTGGTAAGTCTTGTAAGACTGCCATAAGGTCCCCAGGTTCAAGCTCTAGTGTGGTCCTTGCCGATGCCAAATTGATTTGTTTACAACGGCCCAGGGATAACGTGTTTGTTTTTACAGTTAACATAGAAAAATGAAACTGTTGCATGTCGACTGCCAATTAAAGATGAATCCTCTCCAGAGCCGTCCCCCCTCCTAGGTAGTCGCAGTTTAAGTAGCTTTAATGAAGGGTTTGCACTGGCTAAGCTGCCGCAAGGCCTTCGACCAGGTTTAAACTCTGGCCTAAGCAAAGAGACAGACAGATTGATGACGGTTCCCGGTCTTGATTACACTGGAAATATATTTTAACTCCATTTTCCAAAATTAGTTTAACAGATTTCACAAATAGTTAACTACTCCAGAAGTGAGAAGTGGTTAAATTTTAGGTTACTCCGACTTCGACTTCTGGCAACTGGAACAGACAATGTTCAATGAGATAACAAAACCTATTCACACTCCATTTTTGGCTTCCAGAAACTTTAAGGTGCAAATGACCGCAGATCACCGAAATTACATCGATAATCTCTTCATGAAAGAAGTGCAATTTCGCCTTCAGCATTATTTTTGTGGGTCATTTTTTTTCGGGAAAGAAAAGGAGAAAACGTGGCCATCAGATTGGCACGATATTGCCTTCGCTTAGTCCATCTGTCAGGTGAATTTTGGCCGGGTTAACGGTAGCTCATTGAAATGATTGATCGAACACCCACCAGAGACAGCAGCAGCCAATTAAGCCATTGACACACTTTCATCTCTCGCCCCCTGGTTCTACCTGGCAGATCAAACCGAGTGCAGCCAACGAATTACCCATCGTTGGTGAGCCAGCCCGTTCACACATAACTGCAAATCCATGACCGAATATTAAATGGAAGAACCGAAACCAGTTGCTCGATGGCTGCTCATCGCTCATTTGACTGCTTAAACGTCGTCGTCGTTGGCCAGCAAGTGAATTCCTGATCAGACCAGAACCCGGAGCACAGCGATCTGAAAGCCATTAAAAAATGGTATAGCCACCAGCTTGCAGCTTAGCTTTGCCTCAGTTCGATGCTGATTAGGCAGACGACTTCGAGTCGCCAGGGATGACAGCTGCTGCACTCTGGGCCCCTAACAAGAAGGTATCTTCAATGAAGAAGGTCCTTGGCACACGTGTGCTCTGGACCGGCATTTGAATGCTAAGTGATTGGTTAATTTGCAGCTGAAGGCTTAGCTCTGAGTGGCTAAAAACCATTAAATAGTGCTGCTAGGGTTCTGCCTTTAGGTAGGTACTTTGTTTAGATAACGATTCGTTTAGGGATCAATCAAGAGCCTCTTTACTGGTGTATGTACTTTAAAGGAAGCCTATAATATAAAAGTAACATTAAATTAACCCTAGAAAATTTAAGTATTCAATACTTAATTAATATAAATAGTTTTTAATGAATTAAAAGAGTATTTACCATTAATATTAATAAAAAATCAATTTGCTTAAAGCCCAGCTTGACAGTCACTTTGTATGAAAGCCCCTTCTGTTACCATAAATGCATACCTGGCCCTTGGGACATGCAAACATTTGGCCAAGCCTCTGCAAATAGCATTCAGTGACAAATTAGCAGCTACACTTGGCCGCCTGTCAGTACTCCAGCTCCTAATGAGCCGGCTACCAAAAGCCAACGAAGGGCCCTCGAAACGGCAGCCATTTGTAAATGCTAATTAGAAAAGCAAGTTGCCACTACTTGGAGTTGCAGTTGAAGTTGCAGTGGCAGTCATAAATTGCGTATGCAAGCCTTTCCTTTTCTGCTTTTTTCCCCCTTTGGAAGTCAGACTCAACATAGGCAAATGAACTGTCAACTGGAATGTGTTTGTGCCTCTCTGGGCCCCAGGCAAAGACCTGTAGGAGCTCTGGCATGATCTACGGCAGGGGCGTGAGCCTGTGTGAGCCAAATAACACAGGCAAATAATAAATCAGGGGAGGCTTAAAGGCAGAGCTTCTGGTTTGGTTTGCTTTCGTACGCAGAAGAAGGCCGGTTAGAAAATATATATATTTTTTCTTTTTGCTGTCAATTTCAGTGTGGATAGGCGCGAATCGCTTAAGCGCCTGTCTTACCTCATCTGCCACGCCTACGCATTTGTAAGTCAGTGCTAAAAACCAAAGACTCCTCTCTCGTTTCTAATGAGCCCAGTTTGTTTGATCAGCCTCGAGAGTCAGTGAACAGTGTACAGTGAAGAGTGAACAGTGATGCGGGTTGAGTGTCCCTCGTCTGTGGCTAACCCCGAAAGAATGCCCATCTATAAAGGAGGCAAAGCCCACTGGGGTCTCTCTCGTCTCTCTATACCAATTTAGCGCAAATTGCGAAAATATGCCGGAGAAACAAAGGCAGAAAACTCATCCGCAAAACAATCATAACACTGACCTCAATTTCCTGCCAGCCGCAATCACATTTCCTAGCCAGTTCTCTCTGTCCCTGGTCTTGGCTCTGTAATTCTAATCAGATGCACAGAACAACGAGCAGCACCGCAATTATGATGGACGTTCTATAGGAAGGTACAGTGGAACCAGAGCAAAATTTCTCTATTTTGTTTATAAGTATTTTTAAATTCATTTAATATTTCTTTGCAGTATTTGAGTAGGCAAAATTGTTCAATTTAAATCAGTTCTCAAAGTCTGAATTGCGAGTTAGCAAGACTCACTGTCCGGCCTCTGCTGGTACACTCACAGTACTTACAGTATGTAAGCAACAATCTAGTGCGTTCAAAATGTGTAATTTTGTGGCTAAATCTAGTTACTTTTGCAGTTAAGTACCTATTTTAGAAGTCAATTTAATCAATTTTATATTATATATTATTATATATTTCAAAAATAAAAAGTTCTTACATGCCAATATACATCTATCAAAAGAATTGTGACAATTATCCATATAATATAATATTTAAAAAATATACTTTTCTATACGAAATAAGTAATGCTCTTAAATTTTATTTCAATTAACTCATTTTTCATAACATTTTTGGTTCATTTTCGAACCACTGTACCCCGCGGTCGGGCCAATTGTAGAACATGAAAAATCAATAAAACTACGAAGAAATTTATTTTGGCTGGAGGTAGCAGCGGCGGTGTGTACGTGGAATGGCATTTCTATTTTGGCTGATGATTTGCTTTTGATGATGCGCACGAACAGGAACGGGGCAAAATGGAACTGGGAACAGACATGGACTTGGGATGGTGTGGAAAGCCGAGACTCTCTGCCATAGAGATGCAAAAGTAGCACAGCAATTGGCACAGAAATGGAAATAATTTGCATTTAATGGCATTCGCCGCGTGGGCCGCATATGATGGAACCCTGCTCCCCGAGGAGCCGGATGAGGAGGTGGTTCCTTTAGTCCCTGCATTATGGCACTAATGTCGGTCCAAGTTCAAATCATTAGGCGCTTGGTACGGTACGGTATGGTATAGTATGGTATGGTATGGAGTATAGACAGTCTTTGACTGACCGACCAAGAAGCAAGAGTCCCTCGGACTCTGACCAATGTTCCCGGGCAATTTGCAGAGTGCGCTGTCACGATTAATAACGCTGTCATAATAACACTTTTCTGTGATTGATTTAAGACAATTACAGAAAAGAGGAACACAGCGCTCACGTTTGATGATGAGGAATGGGGGCTGGAATAGAGTGTTCTTCCGAAGGGTTCTCCGGTTCTCCGGGGCTCTGAGCTGTGAGCTCTGAGCTGTAAGCTGTGAGCCCTGAGTGATTGGCGCTGGCCGCAGCGCTTAAGAAAGAGATTATCAAGTTGCCAAATGGGCACGTCCGTCGCTGGCAGTCGAGGGAATGGGACTTGCACTTGGTCTTGGACTTGGACGTGGACTTGTAATGGCCTTAGCTGGAGTTGGAGTTGGAGCTGGAGCTGGAGCCTTGCGTTGCGAAAAGTGTTGAGCCGCGCAGACATGCTAAATTAAGCTGAAGAAGATGGCTATCAACACCACCAACACCGCCAACGAGTGGCTTTTACTTCTGCCTGGCCAAATCGCTTGATGTTGATGGCTTACAACAAGTAATTGGCAGCATCCACATGTTGGCCACAACAACAACGCCATCTCCGTTTTCCGCCTTGTGTCAAAAGGTTTAATTTTTTTCCCCACTCTTGTTCACCCTTTTCCACCTTTATATTTCACCCGCATGTAATAACATTTCAAGCTGTGCTCCCTGGACCCCAAACAGCTTGAACCCCTTACATGGTCGGCTGACTGCACACAGACCAGATCCACAGGCCACGCCAGGCGTCAATGTCAGCGCTCTTCGATTTCGTTTGTGAATCTTCAGTTATTGTTATTATTATTGTTGTGTGCTAGCTGCCGCTTTTGGCCGGGTCAAGTTCAAGGCTTCCCGCTTACCAGATTTTATGCGTTCGTTGCCGCTCTTCTGAGGACCTGTTCCTGTTGATTATCAGAAATTTAAGTTATGTTGCCAGGATGGCGACCATGAAGTCGGAATCGAGTAATATTTACTGAAATATTAAAACAAAATTCCATTTATAGATAGTCACAGATTGTAAACACCTTATTGAACTATTAGACTAATGCTGATATATCTTATACAATTTCTTGGCTGTGTATTAAAGTATTATAAGCATCTTATAAAAGCTCCTGGCCTTTTTATCTTTGTATATATTCGTTATATATCGTTTTAAGAGCTCTAAAAACAAAGCTGCACCAACTAACGTAAGCTTCCTGGCTTCCTTAACTAAAAAACCACTAAAAATTCCTTTTGCCATTCCCTATAATTTAACTATATCCTCCAAAGCATTCATCATGGCCAGTTCTCCTGCAACCAGAAATCTCTCAGAGAAATTAGGGAGAGGCCTAGGTCGAGGAGGGGGGAACACGGAAAAATAGTTTTGTTTTTATGGCATGCGCAATGGGTATAAATTCGTAATATTTGCTAAATGCCGCTAAGAGCCTCTTCTTCAGCTTCAAAACGTTTCAGAATGCTTTTTGCCTTCTGCGGCTTAGCGGCCCCTTGGCTCTCCCCTTTCATGATGGACAATAATAATTCTTGGCAAGAGCCATTTTCGTTTACAAATTGCCGCATAAATCGCATATTCGATGAGAGTTCTTGGGCCTGCTTCATAAAATGCAAAAACAAAAAAACTAAAAAAAAGCCAGGAGAGAGACAGAAAATGTTTGCAGCATGCAATTTTTTTCTACCGGCTTGGCTCGAGACTCCCAAACAGGCAACCAGCGGCCAAAACCGTTAACTGGCCACAGCGGAAAGCAGCCAGCCACTCCACTCCACAGTCCAGTCAGTTGAAATAAAGCAAGTCGAGTGCATATAATTCGTTATGCTTTATTACGAAATTGGATATCCATAGAGTGGGTCGTCGTCGGCGACTCACTTCCCCCGACTTGGGCATGAAATTATAGCCGAATGCGAATGCCGATTCTGGATCTCGTGGATCTCTTGCATCTCTTCCATCTCTCTTCTGGATCTTTGGGTATTTCTCCCGCGGTAGCTGCCAAATGACATACTTCTAATTTATGGCCGTGAGCCCGAGAGCTGATCTCCATCTCTCTCATCTCCCGAATCACGCAGCAGCAGCAGCAGCTGCTGCAACTGCCGTGGCAGCCAAAAAAAAATTTCACCCAGAACCGCGCATCGCCCACGGAAATGGCGGAAAAATTACAGCAGAACCGCTAGATTCCTTCGCAGCCACATAATTAGTGCAATGTGTGGACAGGCCACTGCTTCCAGCGCATCCCGCCATAGATCTAGAGCCAAAGTCAAGTGCGCTCAGCTGCACAGGGAAAAGTTTAATAGAACAGAAACAGAGAAGAAAAAATAAAGTTACATTGGGAATCATCACAGCATTGGCTTGAATATATTCTTTTAATTAGATTAAAGGGAAATTTACTTTTGAAACTTGTACATTTACTTGGAAAATGTATACTTTTTAATTTCAAAAGTCTCATTATTATTCTTTCAGTGCAGCTTTCGCATTGCGAGTGCTTTTTCAGTGCGATCATGATACGGATACGCGGCGGCTGCCAGTCGTCAATGATTTTATCTGCCTGCACACGATACCGGCAACTCCTCCGCCTGTTGCTCCCCCTGCTACACCTCTTCCTCCGCCATGAACCTGATCCTCCTGCTGAACCTCCACTCTCGGCATCCCAGTAAATAAACAACAGTTGCTGCTATCACGGTACGCCGGCGGCCTCTTCGTTGCCCGATATCCTTGGGGCAGGCTGGGTATAATGAACTTGGCTTAAGCTAGAAATACTTACTTGAAACTAGCGAGAAGAATTCGAAAATAGCTGGCATATATGTATATAATCCTATATAGAATCTAATACAGTTCTTTCCCCAGGCAGCGATTTTTATATAAGTTTTTATGAGCTCACTTTTATGGTTTTGAGTTAGTAAGTTTGATGGATTTAGGAGTGTCAGGGTGCAGCTTTTTAGACCAGAAAAGAACGATATAATGAGGTAGATTTTAGCTTTTAATTACAACCATATTGAAACTATCAAATCGTAGTAGTAAAATATTGAAGAAGTGGCTTAATTATTTAAAGGAAGTACTAACTTTAATATAGTATGAAATTAAAAGCAGTAAAGTCTTTATTATGAATTAAAGTAAAGTATACATCTGGTAAAAGATTAAATTAGAGCGTTAAATAGATGTTTATAATCTAAGCTGAGGTAAAACATATTCGAGTCCTAAACTTAATCTTCCTACGTTTTTCGCGGCCTGCCTGATGTTAAAGATATATTGTCGCTTCATGTACAGTTAGTCGTTACATATATATTAGCCAGCTGTTTGCCGGCATGGCCAAAAAAGTAAAAGAGAAGAACATTGGCCAGTGTCAGGCCAACTTGTTTATGGCCGAGTGGGTGGCCAGCTGTTCGGTGTTCTCGGCTCAGTGTTCTCCCGACGCTTTGTTCATTAACGCTAACCGCAAATTAGCCGATCAAGCTGACTGCTGGATGTGGGACTGGCCGAGGAGGACTGCGGAAAATAACTCAATTGAAATGAAAATCACAGCAAACTGAGCTGAGCTGAGCGGAGCTGTTGTTACCGTTACAGCGGAGGCCCATTTATGGCCCGCCGGCTACAAATTGTTGAATCTTGTTTGCCATGCCCAATCGCGGACGGTTGGCATTAGAAGCGCGATCGCTTTGATTCGTTTCGATGCGATTCCGATGGCCTAATCAGATCAGTGCTGCCCCGATTTGGTCACAAACACTTAGGCGCCAATTGAGCATCTTTGGCATTTCGTCTAATTAGATCGAAATGCCACAGAACCCGCTGAAATTCTCGCTTCTCTGCCTGGGCCACGCCTTATAGAACGCTGGCAGACGACTCCCATATGTGGTTGTCTCCCCGGCACGCAATCGCCGCCTTGTTGGTGGCTCCGTCACACGCACATGTCCAGGAGATTTATGATCTCCTGCTACTACTGCCCAGCATCACCGAATCGCTCAGCGGGATCAGCTCTGGATTGACTCTGAATTGCATTCGATTTTGGTTTCTGGAGTGAGCTGCATCTTCCTGCTGCTGAAATGAAAGCAGCAGCAGGCGAGCAATCGCTCTGGATTTATGTGGTCTTCTGCCTTGCGAATATTTAAACTCATTTTTTGGGGCATATGGGTTTTAGCGAAAAGGGTTTATCATTGAGGAAATTGAGGTATTTTCCCCTGGGGCTATATCGGTTTGGGTTGTGATATATGATCTGCAGCAGCAGGTAGATTGTATGCAAAGGGGAGAGTTTGAATTTTGATTATTAATTGGAAAATGTAACTGGGTTCAGAACCATAAGAACCATAAGAACCATAATACAGTAACCCGAGTTTTTTTTAAAGGGTTAAATATATATGGGAAATTAAAGTCAATTATATATTTTTCATAAAAATATTTCTTAAATCTCTGTTTTCGCTATGATTTGTTATAATTATATAAGGCTTTAATACTTATATTCCCAGGTTATCCAATGTGCCTTAACACCCTACTTCTACTGGTTGCCCCAACTTACTTTTCTTATTTATTTTAAATTTAAATTTAAATTATACGCTTGCCTTGAGAGAAAAGTGCACGGCGGCGCTATGTTTTAAACATTTACTTTTGCTGCCTGTTGGACTTGGACCTGGGTTTGGGTTTGGGGCGGGAACTGCGAAGAGTTGAGGCTATAGCCCTGGCTCTCGGTCCGACTTCATGCACGATTGGCAGTTGCAATTCAAAGATATTTCAAATTCTAAAGTCGCAGTCAAAGCCCAAGCCTGGAAGCCCGCAGGCGCTTGCTCTCTGTGGCTCTGCATGCGATTTGCATTTGAAATGCCGGGCTCTGGCTCTGCCGTCTGCTCGAATTTAATAAAAAATGTTTTATTAAGTCATAAAAAGTATTTTAATATTTTGCTCATCGTCTCGTGTATACACTATATGTGTAATTTGCATAAGTAAATGCGCATCCCAATTGTGCAATTTTGCGGGCCAAGTGCAGCAACCAGGAAGTGCCCCGCCGAGATTATCGTTCGCTGAGTGGGTGTGTGTGTGAGTGGAGGCTTTCTTCGGCTTCAGCTTCAGCTTGGTTCCAGAACCAACTGAAGCCATACCATCCTTGCTGACTGGCTGGCTGTACCCCATCTCTCTCTCTCTCACACATCACGCACCATCAATTAACGTTTATCTGGCTGTCACAGTCCTTGTCACAAAGGCGGACATCGCTCTGGCCCGGGCAGGGCAATTACACGAATTCCGAGGCATCAATGGGGAGCGACTATTGGCATTTAAGATGCCACATCTCATAGCGTCACAACATGGCGTGCCGATCTCGCATAAATCCCACCATCCTGTGCCACCGAAAGACTACTGCAACTGACCCCGCAAATTTGTCAAGCTTCGCAGCGATTGAAGCAGATCTTCCTCCACAGCTCTAGACCCACTTCAAGTACGGGGCTAATATTCAATTACCAAGTAGTGGGCCATTATGTGCAGGCAGGCTCATTAGCAGCAGTAGAAGAGGGGCCTGAGAACCGTTGCCTGCCCCCAGAGTGGTTTGGCTGGGCGACTCAGAAAGATGTTATCGCTAAATGACCGCAATTTGCATGTAAATGTTGTTTATCAATTTAAACGCTAAATGCTTTAGAACTAATGACGGGTGCTGGCCCAAAAGAATGAAGAAATTTTTTCACCCTCCAGCTCTGGACCGAGTCTGGTAACGGTTCCAGGGTCTGCGCATTCAAGACCAACTCAAATCCACTTCACGACCAAGACCAGGCCAAGACCATGGCACGATGCGAGTGCGAGTGCGAGTACTACTTGCGGGGCTCACATTGTAACAACAATATTAAGGTAATGACGTGTCATTAATTTTATTACAAAATGTGTGTATGTGATGGTCCGGTTCGTTGTTGCTCCGGCGGTTGCGGCTGCGGCGGTGGTGGTTCCATGTTGTTCCCTGGTCCGTCATGAATACCCAATACCCCATTTAGCCCCATTGGCGTTGTTTTATTGAAATCTCTGCCACAGACTGCCGGTCTTCCGCGTTTGATGATGGTCAGTGAAAGCCAAAGGGTTGGGGTTTCTATGCGCCAACTGGAATCGATCAAGGCAGCATACTCTGATATATGATCGTCCTCATAATATGCACTTGGAAAAAAGTCTCCATTTGAGTTATTATTTGGAAAACAATTTCAAAGAACTTTATATAAAAACCTCTCTCTTCATGTGGCAAAGCATCCCAAGAATGGCCACAAATATTTTAAGTAAAGCTAAATATTTCCTAAAATTCTTTTTTCACTTTTTTTGTTTGGCCAATCATTGAACGTCGTCAGGTTTTTGATGAGAAATCAAAGCACTTTGGCCTGGCACCAAGGGAAATACCTTAAATTGTGATGAAATAAATATACCTAGGTGTATTCTAGGGCTGATCTTTGGGAGCAGAAGCGCTGGCCGCAGACACTGGGTAGATATTTTCTATGAACTGTTGACTGCATAACTCACTTTCAGGAGGAGGCGATCCCCAGCCGATTGCCTTCATCCTTGCCAGCAGGCAGCAGCGGCAGCCTGACACTGAAAAATGCAAACAGAAATAAAACAAAGGACTTAAGCAACAAACTGAGTGATTGCAATTGCTGCGGTATGTGTGTGTGTGTGAGTGTGTGCCAGGCGCTATTTTTAGCCAGCAAAATAGTTGGCATTGGCCCAAAGGATGCGGCCCAAAGGAGTCAGTCCCATGCCTTATCCACACCCCATACCCCAGCCTCCCGTCTGCGAATCGTCTGGGCCGATGGCTGGCTGGATCGCTGGCTCACTGGCTCACTGGCGTTGCCATGGCAGCATATTATTTTATAGCCGCGCGCATAAATCTTGCAAACGCAGATAAAAAGAATACGCTTTATAGAAAAATAAAAATAAATAAGAGCGATCGCTGGGGCGCTGGCAACCGGATCGGCAGCCCTCGCATTGATGGAAACAATTTATGGCAAAATTAATGATAGATTATGGCGCTGCCAATTAAAAACCAACAAACAAGCGCACAGTTTATGGACGTGGCATCAACTGGCCCGGTCGCAGCATCCGCAGGCTCCGCTGCGATAGAAATGGAGATGGTAGATGGGAATGGAGATGAAGATGGCGCAAGGCGTGAGGCGCGAGGCTTTAGGCTTGAGGCTTGAAGCTGCCGCCGCATAAGAGTAGGTGTTTAGACGGATTGTGGTCATTGGCATTGATTTGCTTGGGCCTTCTTCTAGTCTCGGCTCTTGTTTCCTCTTGATGAGTGACAAATTACCCGGTTGGTCGGGGTGACATCATACCGAACATGGCCATGATTCCAGGCAATTATAATACAATAAAAGAGGGAAGAGGCGACGCCGGCCTTCTTGATTAATAACATATAGCCGAGGGAGTCGAACACAAGTCGGCTATTAAAATCAGTCAAGCGCAATTAGAACAAAGCGAAGCGAAAACGGCCCACAAGCCAAACAAAGCCAAGAACTACTCACTCAAAATCAGTGTATTTCCTTTAAGGGGAAACCGAACCAGAAGAAGAGGAAGACGGAGTCCGATCTTAGCCGGAATTCTGCACGCCTGCCTGGCCTGGCCTTTGGTCAGCAATGAGATCACCGACTTAATCGGCGGCACACAGTTTGGCAGCCACTGAGCGAGCAGCTCCTCTATTCAAATGCCACTCAGAGCTCGGCTTTGGAATTCGTTTGAAATGAGCTAGAATTTATTAGACCAAACTGGGTCTGCATTGGTCTAATTTGGATCAAATTATTTGCCGAAAGGCTAACAGCAATTAGCTTGAGGAAAACCAAAAAAGGATAATTGAAATACCTGAAACTTATTATTATTATATTACAAGTTTCCAATTTAAAGACTGCACTTGTCTTCTAACAAAAAATAACTATATGGGAGCATTAATATCAATTGACTCAACTATTATATGTTTTATTTAACAGAAATCTCAGATTTCCAACTTCATGATAATGTTGTATAATTTCAAACACCTTCCCCTAGCCCAAGGCCCGTCTGTAGTACTTTTGGCTACCATTATGCAACGACCCCCTCGACCAAGCACCATGAATTACACTTTTTTCTAGAACTCGAAAAGTGATTGAAAGTTAATTAAGTTGCCCTGTTGTTGGCCACGAGTTCAAGGAACTGGCACACGCTTTGCCAAGTCCAGAGCTAAGCCAAAATTAGAAAACCAAAAGCGTTGATGGCCAGAGGGGGCCTCCAAGTAAAAGTCACCCATCAACACCAACGGCGAAGAATCGCAGGCAGACGGCGCAGGAAGACAGCCGAAATGGGGGTATCAAGGAGGGGGCGGCCTCCAGAATTAATGAAATCACATTGAAAAAGTCATAATTCTTATTGGAGCTCCGGACCAACCGACCGACCGCAGGGAATCATTAAAATCGTGTGTAGCGCTCTTGTCAAACACAAAACAGGGAGAGGGACAGAGGGCGAGGCAGGAACACAGGGCAGGTGCTGCCGGGGTACAGCGAGTGCTCGATCAGCACGCGATTTGTAGGAACACGATAGCAACGACATGTACATCGAATTCAAGAATCGAACAACAGTCCAACAGGGAGTGGAGGGGAGAGCAGCACACAGGCCACAGTTATGAATCATTATTCATAAAGCCAAGAGCCAAAATGAAGAAAAAACTGACGAAACAGAAGGCGATCCACTTGTACCCTTTCTTAGTATTAATTTTATTTCATTAAGATCGTTAAAAAATACATATATAAAATGTGTAAGCTTTGGTACATAAAGATTTTAAATATGTATATAAATATTGCATTATCAAAATGAATCTGAGAAGTGGTCTTATATACCCAAGTCTTAGGCGTGTCTTTGTCTAGATCTCTCACAAATTCTATTAACTAGAAGCATTTTATAAATAAATTTTAGTAAAAAAATTAAAAGTTATACTTTATCACCAAGTTCAAGTGCTCTTTAAAAGAGTATCAAACAAAAAGAAAAGAAACCACATACCCATCAATGAAGGCAGCTTGAATTGGCCTCTTGATTATCGCGAGGGGATTTGTTCGCCCCAAATCGAAGCTCAAAATAATGTTGTTTGTTTCTCTATGGCACTCTTTGGCACTCCAGTTAGATTTGATTCGTGCCCCGGGCGTTGAAGAAATAACATTCGAGTAGAAAACTGTGCCACTTCTGGGCCGTTCTCCATTCCCCGGTGTTACGCCTTGGAGTTCGGTCTCATTAAATCATCGTAAAAGTGTCCGTTGCTACCGACTTGACTTGCCTGCCTGCCTGCCTGATCCGCCTCAGTATTCCGCTCACATACGACCGTTTAGCGAGCTTGTTCAGTGCCACAAGCAGTAATATTGCGACATGAGCTTTTACCAATGATCTCAGCCATATTCAGCTCGGACATGGGCGTGGATTGGACTTGGCTGGACGACAATAGCGCCGACAGTGCGATCGGATCGTGTAGCACAGTTCCGTCAATCAATCCGATCAGTAGGCTTTACATATGCCATTTCGATTGCGTAACGGCGTCGCCGACATTCGGCACGTGATTGTCGGATAGCCGAAAATTTTCTTTTGCGATTGAGCACAATGAACTTTAAAGCGGATATGAAAGGGGAAAATAAACCGGGTAATTGCGAAGTGTTTTCCAAATTTGTTTAGATTTTTAAATTTGTTTTTATAATTATTAAAGCCGAAATTAAAAAGTCTTCTCAATAATAATTTAAGACTTTTTTAAGGGTATATATTATATACGTATTTATTTTTACTATATTTGTAAGACTTAATTTATATCAAAATAGGAGTGTTTTTGTTTATGCTGTCAAGACTAACTTGACATCTTTGTTAAGCCAAAAAAAGTCGATAGTGTTTGACACATTAAAGCTTCAAAATAATCCCACATTAAGCCTCTGAAGTCAAAGGATATGAGATCATAAATTTATACAATGCTGTCGCCAATATAATCCGCAATGAGGGGGCAAGGGGCAGGCATACATACATTGTATTGTAGAAAATAATTAAATATCTGGCCATATATATAAGAGTCTCGTATATTGCTGGAATTGCTTTGTTGGCGGCAATCAATTTTTATGCGAGCGCTATTTTCATAAAGCAAAAACCCGATGCTAATGAAGCGGACTCCGAGATGAGTTGAGACTGGGACCCGACCTGCCCATCCAAAGCTGCCAAGCTGGGTAGCCTTCTGCCCAATGTGGGGTCTTGGGCCTCCAGCCGCGTCTAATGTTGCAGTGGCAATAGCTTAGTAAGTGTCTAATTAAAAATGTCATCAACAGGTAAGTATAAGTATAGGTATAAAGCCAACATGGCTAAACGAAAATTAAATGCCTTTTTAAGACACAGTAAACACGATTTATTTTTGCATAAATCCCATCACTGGCGGGGACCTTTTTAACATGTGTTCGACAATCAAATTGACAAATAGAATCGCGCAGACCTTGAGGTTTGTGGCAAACTTGGAGAATATTAAACAAGCTAGAATAGGCAGAATTTTTGAAAGCTGGATAAATTATTTTATACCTTGTAGGTAAGGAATTGATTTATGTAAAGTGTCGCCTTAAAAAAAGTATACAATGAAAATGGGGGGATTTTACGAGCTTTGTTAAGCTTTTTGTGTATTTTTTGTTTACAAAAGCAACGTTTAAAAAAATATAAAAATAAAACAGAGGACAAAAGACTTAAAAAACTATAAAAAGCATACAATAGGAAATGAATAATTAACTTGCACTTACAGTAGCCTTTAGAAAATTTTGAAAAATACTTATTTTTGCTTTTACAGAAGTTGTTAAAAGTAAAATCGTTAAATATGAACTTTTAATTAATTTTGATGGCATTAAATTAAAAGCACTTGAAATATAATGCATGTGTTCACAAAAACTTTAATTTTGTGGCTCAGTGTCATTATACGCAAAGTGACACCGATATCAATGACATATATCCGTTGTTAGCTATTATTTGCATTTGCTAATTTGCCAAAAACAATATTCGGTTTGCAAAATACACAGATATATGCACATACATATGTAAATATATTTTTTATTCAAGGTCACTGGGCCCACAAAACCATCGGGCAACAGTGCATGAAATTTGCGCTTGACCATGTCTCTGTACAATTTATATAATTGTTTGCACTTTTATTATGCTTTGTGACTTTTCGTTGATTGAGTCAAGCGGCGCATCGGCAGCAGCAGCCATAAAAATGTTGAATATACTTTTATTGGAAATAAATCTCCGCCGGCAAACATGTCATGGTATTCCATAATTTCATGTCATAAAAAAATATTTATCTAAACGCAGTCAGGTGCAACAGAAAGCACCGTTGGGTGGCGGGAAAAGTGTGGATCGGTCTGGAAACAATGGAAACTGTAGATCTGGGAGAATCTTCAACCCAGTCACTTGCTCCAACAAATGAAAGCAAGAACAACAGCTGCAAGGCGACAGAAGCAGCGATAATTTAGCGGAGATAATTCCCAGAGCAAAAAGTTCAGGCACAAATAACTGAGGATAGTTAGAAATGGGTTACACTATTAGGTACCTCTTGCTATTTATTAAATTAAACAATTAAAGGCAAAAATGTTGGGCCATATTTTCATTATAGTTTATTAGTTTCAGGTTTCTTTATTTTTTATTGTAATTAAATTCGTATTTCGACCTTAAATAAGAGTCTAATCAGTCAGCATTTCCGGGGCTTATAGGGTATACCCACTGCACGACTTAATTGAGAAAATAAAGTTGCATGTTGTGCTTGGAGGAATTTTATGCTTTTCTGAAAAAGCGAAAACATTTTAGGTCATTTAGGTTCAAGTGTAAGTGGAGCAGTTGAGTTAGCTAACTGTGACCATTAAATGTCGTCTTTTAAGTCACACAAGACACTTAAAACAACCTTTTAAAAAATATGAATATACAAATATTACAAAAATAAATAAATAGTTATTTATAATAATAATACATTTTTAATTTGAAGACGCTTTTATTTATATTAGCTTCTAATTTATCTTTAAACATTTTTCTCCTTATTTCATGCCAACTAAAAATGTTTTTTTTTAGACTTATTCCTTGCTAAAACTATATTACTTTGTGTAAATGTTCTTTACGATTTTATTTCTTCTAAAATTCTTCCCAAAAAAAACCTAAATAAAAATCAAGACAAATAAACGTAACCTCCATGACAGCCATAAATTTTCGTCACCGCTCCCTCCTTAGACGTATTTGGCGAATTGAGAATTTCCGCTGATTTGCCACCAAACATTTGTACACGAAAGTTCCGCTGTTCGGCTGAGTTGAAAGGGTTTTCCCTGTCACAGCTCATTGGGTACATGTTGGGGGGGAAAAGCCACAACAAATCAATTTGACATGTGCCCCACTAGTCGATGCCCTGGGCAGTGGATCGAATGGAAAAGGCGTTGGAAAGGCTGACAATCGATTCGCAACAATGGCCTCCTCTCATCATCTTCAGCTGCAGCAATATCATATCTCTGGCCGATTCTACACGCTGTCTGCGCAATAACACTTGGCCGTAATTATCTGTTAATTGCAATTTAATATGCTGATCCGATGCTGGGGACGCGTGTCAATTATTGCGATGCGCCGCCCCCTGATGCTTGCTCCCTCGCCAAGGTCGTTCATCGCCGGGTGCGTGCCGCCTGATGAGCTCACACATGGCCTGGTCTGGCCCGATGGCAACTGCACCTGCTACTGGCAGTCAGCCAGAGCTACCAGTTGGTCACCAGCTCGTTTGCATTTCAATTGTCCCAAAGGTACGGTGGGTTTTGAATAGAAAATTGATTGAGAAGCTGTAAATCTAGGAACGGTTTTAAAAAAGGTGATACTGATACCAGGGACTGAGTGTTGAGATTTAATTAAAATATTACCTTCTTCTCTTACTGATACTCATTAATTTTTATATCTTATTTATTTTTTGAGTAAACCTTTCCTTTCCTTTCTCCCACTTTAAAACTAGTTATTTCATTTATTTTTACTCCATTAAACCCTTAACCAAATTAATTACATAGCCAGAGCCCTAATGGTATATTTTGTTCCCTACTTTTAATTAAATTAAATTCCGTTCCATCAGATGCACGGCTACCACAGTGCAACGGCTAGATTGTCAGCACAGTTGGCTGCTGGCAGGCTGGCTGGCCAGTCATTAATAATATTTGCAGCTATTAATAGCAGCAGAGGTGTTTGAAAGTTTTGCACACTTCACAATCGGCATGGGGCATTGCTTATGGGAGGGAGGGAGTATCGCGGAGCATGGAGCATGGAGCTTGGAGCTTGGAGCATGATGCAGCAGCGAGTCGCAGGCTTGGATCCGCCTCAACCACGCCCCATTCGGTTCCGCACACATGGAAATCGAGAGGCAGCAGAAGCGCTTGACACAAGCCAAACGGACTTACGTGTTTTGTCTTTTCTATTTTGTTTTTGCAGTGGCTTGTGCTTGGCTTTACCTATTTTATTTAATTGAGTACTTTGGCTAGAAAAAAAGCAGCAGAGATCATGTCACGAACGAACGTATGATGTGCCTGATGACGCCATTGTCATAAGCATCTATGACTTTTAATCGCAAATCAAACAATGAATTATGTATCGTAATGCCATTTAAATATCTCTGTGCCAGGCGCCAAATATCAACATTAACTGGTTTTACTCCTTAAGTACATGTCTAAGGTTAGTTCTACTGATTTTCCAAAGCTATATTCGAGCTTATTCAGCATTTGCATTAATTAAGTTGGCGGCACGTTTATTAAGATGTAACCAAATTGATAATTCTTTAAAAGGTTATATGCATTTTAGGCTTTGATTTGATCTGAAAAAGGAAGACTTGGCATTGGCAGCCCGATCGAGAAACGTATGATTTATGTTTATTTAGAGTTCAAGAGCTCGCTGTGGCACCCAGATGTAGGTTGAGTTCAAAACCTCTTTATCGCTCCTCGTTTCAACCAACAATTCAATCAGCTTTCTGTCTAAATCTTAGCCCATCAAAGGCTTTCAATTATCCTGACTGCTGCCCATCTAGCTGGCGATTAAGTGGAACAGCCCAAGGGGCATATCAAAGTCTTGCACTATTCTGGGGCCCATCGGTCGTGCCCACATGCTTTGTGAAGTTGCAATTTAATGCTATTAAGAAGATAAATTGTTATTTACAAAAGCCCCCACAATCCACAAGCCGCCAGATGGCAGCCGCCGCCGCAGCCACTTTCCACAGATAGATATCCATATAGAGAGAGAAAGATAGAAAGAGAGCGGGAGCAGCAACACCTCGTTCTGCTGTGGCCACTTAACACTTTGACCAGCTGACAGTCAAAGTCGTTAACTTTGACATGTTCATAACAATTGGCCGAAAAGCCCCAAACCAATTACTGGGGCCGCCGGCCAATGGCACTGCAATTTATATATGCACAGGTTGCCACCAGTCGGAGATGAACATCTTCTTCCTTCGGAATGATTTCCCCTTAACCTTAAGGCCAACTATAGAAATAGAAGAGCAGAGCAGAGAGACTGGCTGGGGGACTGGCCAAAAAAAAAAAAGAAAAACAAAAACCCGTTTAGCATATTGGCAAATGTTTAGTATTTACGAAAACCGACAACTTCCTTGACCGCCCACTTCAGGCGCAGAGATCCAGCCACATTCATCTGCCCAGAAGAAGAGGAAGCGACCGTTTCTAAGGTTTCTAAGACCGCCATGATGATGATGGCTCAGCGACCTCTGCAGAATGGCTCTGTGGAAATGCTCAACTTTGTGCAGCTGTGGCCCCCGAGTAGTTCCCTTAAGTGGAGTAATGAACTCTGCCTCTCCCTGTTGATGTTGATGTTGATGTTGCTGTTGTCTTGCAGCCATTACGTCAAATGCGCTGCATGCATGCAACTCTTGTTGTTGACCAACCATTCCGCCCCGTTCCCGCCGCTGCTCTCTTTGATTTTCTTAACAAATTTACAATTGCAACCCAGCTGAGGAGGGGGAGGCGCATCACCAGCGGGGTGCCGCGGTCCCTCATGCCAAGTTTAAGGTTAAGGTTTCGATTTTGTTTCTTCGTTTTTTGTTGTTTAGTCAAAAACAAGGAAGTAAACTCATCGCCCATCGTTGGGAGTATCCATTATTTTGCTTGGAAGTAAGGGTAGGATGTGCTTTGGGAATTCTAAGAAACTTATATTACAATCTTTTTAACAAGCTTTGTGTTTTCAAGTAGTATTTAAAAAAGTTTATTTCTTAAATATTCTGATAGAAGAAGACAATTTTATTACAAAATATAAACTTAAACTTGGTTCCCTCTACAAGGTATCCCCAAGTTTAGCACTTTTTTATAATGCACTTAGCGTTTGCCAATTTTAAAGCCAAAAAGTTCGGCGAAGCCAAGACTTTGGCCATCTCCCCACCCGTTCTAATCATAGTGATTCGTTATTGAAATTTTCCACTGACTTGGCTCTGATCGATCGGCAAGTGGCAGAGCCGGCCAAGCAGCTTCGTTCGGGTTTACTGTTAGCGAGCAGCTAGTTCGTGTCTTAAGTCTTTTGATTTCGAAGGCCTTGAGGCGCGCGCTCGCCCGCGCACATCTTTTGCATATTTTTCCGCAATAGAATTTTCCCATGCAATTTGCCACTAATTGCTGCACGCAGACGCCGTAATGCTCCCAAAACAGCTTTCTTTCTTGCGCCCAAGCCCAGGCCCAGGCACACGAATCGAGTGACCACATTACGTGCCCGGCCCAACACTGCGTCCCAATTCTGGTTCGCTTTTGGTGTGGCTTACTGGATCGAATCGCTTGGGAAAGGAGGCTCCTGGGCTTGTGGCTAATCTTATTTAGCGCTGATGGTGATCTTCAACCAGGCTGGGAAACCGACTTGGCTTGAAGGCTATAAAATTAAAGGAAACATTAAAAACGAGGAAAAACCCACTAAATATTAATTATGCTTCAGACATTCTCAATATTTTTCAAGGGCTTTAACTTTACGATATAAGAACCCATGTTATATTATTTTAAGTATTTTTTTTAGATAGAATCTCGAAAATATTTTTTACCTTCTCTCTAACTTTACTTTCAACAGAAGCCCAGCCGTAATCTGGCCTTGTTCGTATCGCCGCCACGTTCCAAGACTAGACCCCGGTGGTCAAAGTTGTCACCGGTCGTGTCCGCCTGGGTCGCCACAGCAAATCAAAGTGCCTGACTTGGTCCGTGTGACAACACAACCTACCGCGTAGCTGGTCCATGGAGAAGTTGCATTTGCTACAGTTGCAGTTTGCTATTTTAATGGGTTCTTTCGCTTTTCGCCTCGACTCGACTCGACTCGACTTCTCGTGGATAGCATCAAGGAAGCCAGCTTATAGACGGTCAGGCTTAGTTTTTATTTTCAACTGCGGCAGCAGGCAGTAGAAGCTTCTGTTGCTCTAACGCTGTCGTTTAAATGGAAATCAACGCGCAGGATGCATAAAGTTTGCCCAGTCTGCGTCTAATGAAAGGGTCAGGCCTTCCTCCAAAGCCAAAGCAAATAATAAAGTGAGAAGAACAATGCCAATACAATGTTCAAAGTCAACGAACCTAAAAAGTCCCATATTTCCCTGGCAACCAGTAGCAGAAGCAGAAGCAGAAGCAGAAGCAGCAGCAGTAGAAGCAGCAGTCGGAGTAGCAGCAGTTGCATCAGCAACATAGTCCAAGTGCAGGCTATGACTTTGTCCAGCTCAACATTTTTTCGCTCCATTTCATTTTTTCCAAGCATGACGCAAAATTTGTTGCCAGCTTTTCCACACAAACACACACAACTGCGCACAGCCTCAGCTTTAGCCTTAGTCTTAGTCTCAGTCTCAGTCTCAGTCCCAGTCTGAGTCCCGGTCTCAGCATTTTCACAACCTTTGCACGTACAGCCAGCAACATCAGCCGCTGCAGCAGCAGCAGCAACGGCAATGGCCCTCCATGGCATGCACGTAAAAAGTGCAATGGCCTTAAGTGGAAAAAGCAGTAATAGAAAATAAGCATGGACAAGGCAAGGCAAGGTATGGGGGCAAAAAAAAAAAGAAAAACACAGTCGAGGAGAGCAGAGAAAAGAAACCAAAAGAAAAGTAAAGAAAAGAAACTGGAGAAGAATTGCAGGCAGGCTACAGATCTCTGGCTGAACGACCTCGCTTGGATCATTAGAAGTGGTGCTGCTGCTGCTGCGGTGCAGACACAACAACACAACAGCCGGGAAGATGCTGCAAGTTGCAGGCAGACGGAACCCAAAGTGCTGCTACGTGCCCAGGAATCCCTCCTCTGTGTGTGGAGATTCTGCAATCGAAATAATAAACCCAACAGTTGGACAATTTCCTAGACGTGAGCTGCTGCAAGAAAACAACATGGAAAAGTTGTCACACAACAACACACTAAGAGTGGCCCTGGCTGCTGCTGCTGCTGACAAACCAATTGACCTTTCTGCCAGGGCCTTTGCCTCAGCCTCAGCCTCTGCCTCTGCCTTTGACTTTGCCTTTGACCGTCGTCGCAGTTCAATGCACTCAATCAAGCAATCAATCAATTGTACCATGCCAAAATCATTAGAGCCACACAAAAATGTGCCGGCCATGGCTTGACCCACAGCCCACTTAAGGCAAAACTTGTTCGGGGGCCAAGAGGGGAAGCCCGCCGAACTCTGGATGTTGCTAGTTGCTCGTAGTTGCTGGTCGCTCGATGTTGCTGCTTGGATTTGGGCAATCAAAGCACAAATACCGCCGTCGCCAAGAACATGCGAAGACGAGTCGCTCTCTGTCTTTGGCATTGGCCATGGCAATATAGGTGGCTGGGTTACAGTCAAAGTCGAAGCGGGTTATGCGGCCTGGTCTATACACCCAAAAGGTTCGTTCGTGAGAAATTCGCACGCTCTTTTATCGCAATTGTTTACGGCGGCATCTCGGCAACATACAACATTGCCGCCGCTGCTGTTGCTGTTGCTGTTGCTGTTGCTGTTGCTGCCTTTGCCGTTGTCAATGGCAACACCAAACAAAGCCCGACCCAAAAGCACTCGGAATGGGCAACGTGACTTACATATTTGCCACCTTCATCTGCATCTTCTTCGCCTAGCGAGTGGGTGGGTGCCTGTGACTCCAAAAGCCCATGATTGCGAAAATTAGAATTTCTAATGGTGGCCGTGTCTTGGCTCCGAGTTTGGATTCCACTGCACTTACCAAAGCCGGCAGTTGTTGCAGCAGCAATTTGCGCGTGTTAAATGCAAACGCCGCAGCAACATTTAACTGTTAAATGTGCACTCCAGCCAGCAGCAGACTCCTCCGCAGGCCTCAGACTGGAGTGTACCCTACCCTGCCCTGCCTGGAGAGTGAGTGTGCCAAATTATAGGCAATGATTGAATTAAATTTGCAATTGAAAGGAGGACTCGCCATGGGCAGAGCCAATTCTGGGCCTGTGCGAGTAGGCGGCAGTTAAGCCGATTTGGCTAACGGACAACGGCAATAAGTCGAGAGGGATCCCAAAAGAAGAAAATCCCAGAGGTTACATACATTCTCATCGCATCGTAGCATCGTAACATCGTTGCATCGATGATGCAAAAATCGCTGAGCAAAGATTTAATGGTGATGTCATAGCAATCGATGTTGCGGCTGTTGCTGTTGTCTCGAGGCACGTGAATGGGCATTTAATTGCATGTAAATGCAAAACGGCTTTAATCAATGGAGGAATAGGAATCGCATCAGTTTAATTAGTTGTCCGACCGCAGCTCAAGTGCATCGTTAAAGATTGTGTGTGAAGGTACTCGTAAGTAATAAATTATTAAAGAAAAATTAAGCAAACAGCATCAATTGAATCTATTTATAGTGACCCGATGAGCACATGAACGCCGCAGTGAGATGATGTGACTGAGACTGGAGGAGATGATAACCCGGCATCGATGACGTCGCCTGGCTAGCGGATATTTATGCAAACGGAACTAAAGCTAGCCAGTGATGATCAGCGAAGCCCTTGCTGTGGGAACTTGATGGTAAGGTCCAGGTATATAGCTCCCCAGCTTCTCACGAGGCGGACTTAATGGGCCCTTACCTAACCACACCAGCGCTTACAGCCGGTCTAATCCCGGCTAATCAGGGCCCTAATGAATGACAGCTTTTATGATAGGGCGTCATAAAAATGCGAATAGAGGAGAAGGTGCTCGTCCTTCGTCTGCCTGCAAAAAGGCCATCAAGTTTGAGTAATGCTCTCCGCACGGTGGGCATAAATATGTGGAATTACCTGGCGGATGGCTGCAGATTTAGATGTTCTATTGAAACTTTTTTTTAAGTTATTTTCCCATTTCAGCATAGCTTTCAACCAAAGGATGTATAATGGCTGATCAGGGAGCCGTCTAGGGGCCCATTAAATTGCCTTAAATTGGTTCTGTCTGCTTCAACAAATTAATTAATCAAGGGTTTTGTTTAGTGTGGTTTAAAGTATGTTTAAGCAAAGCGTTTTTATTTGAGCCAATCCTGAAAGTATGCAGAGGTATTTGTGTTTGAAAAGTTGCAGAAAGAGATGAAGATCTAGAAATTAATACCGCTTTAAACTCTTATATGCTAATAGTTTATCATTATTTTTTTGTAGCAACCTGCCACCCCGCCCAGCTATAATGAGCTTCAAGTCTAGACTGGTCTTAAAAGAAGACGACGCCCTTAGGCTAATTAGAGATGCCCAGCAATTCAACTGTAACTTTGCCAAACGTACCGCCATCGCCCCATGAGGCTAATTAACTGCCCCAGCGGACAAAGATCAGCCAGCTGCGCTAATTAAAATTGGCCAAAAGGCTCTTTCCCCCTCCCGCCTCCCGCTCTCACTCTCCGCCTTTAACATGCTGGGCAGGGCTCATAAGAGCGCACATTTCTATAATAAGCATGAAATGCAAGGCACAGCCACAAGCACATCCTCATACCCAACCCCCAACCAGCAACCAGTGACCACCAGTGACCAGGTCCCGGCCGAAAACTATAAATAACGCCATGTCTCATCCTTCTTGGCTATGACCACAGCCGAGCCACATGTATTGATGTGTGTCCCGTCCACTGCTTTTTAAATCAAATGATAATAAATCACCGCCAGATATCATAAAACATGTTACTCATAATCATCGGTCCTTCAAGTTGGGAGTTGGGCCAGGGGACACCACTACCTAGATCCCAGCTCCCATCTCCCAGCTCACAGATCCTAGGCCATGACACAAAAAGCAGCAGGCCGGCTCGAGTTTGGTGGGAAATTTGCGCCGCTGCTTAGAAGTGGCCATGGATCGGCTTTTGGCATCGGCATCGGCATCGGTATCATCTTGGGGCACTCTGCTCCTGCAACAGCAGCAGCAGCAGCGCTCTGCCTGAGCCATTGCCGTTTCCTAATTTGCATAAATGACAATGAGAGTCATAAAACATGCGTCGTTGTTGTCGCTGCTCGATTGTCTTGCCGCGGCTGTTGGTTCTTTTCTTCTTGTTTTTTTTTTTTTTTATTTTTATTAAAAAATATTGTTGGCTGGCTGCCGCATTTTCATCATCGTGCAACATGTTGTATGTTCTTGTACGTTGCATAAATTAGATTTCGCGCTGATCTACACTTTTGCTGGCACGACGAAGAAAGTGCAACCCGAAGCGCTGTCCTTCCCTCTCCTCCCTGTCTTCATCTTTGGCCGAAAGAAAGAAAAGAACCAGCAGCCTCTCCGACGAGATGCTAAAGAATTTATATCGGCAAAATGACGGTCAAAAATGTTAAGGGCCAAAAGCGTGTCTGGAAGTTCAAATACGATCAGCAGCAACAGTAACAAGCAGGAAGCGGAGGCAGTCATGGCATGCCACTCAGAAGATTCGCCAGAGGATGGGCTGAGCACCAGGATGGGACTTAGAGGATGGAGTGCTCCGCTACCTGACTGCCTGACTGCCTGACTGCCTGCCTGCTGGCTACTTGTGCGGCATGGCAAGGTGAGGCCTGGCCTTCGTCGCTTGGCCATTTCATTTCATTTCGAGACACTTCAACCTTACACTTGGAAAATATTCTAAAAACGATTAATGATTTAGGAACTATATTTTTATGCTATTTTTTAACTCAGAAACTTCTCTTAGGAATATATGTATAATTTGTATGTAGATATTAATTTTATTGCACAATTTACTTAAAACTTTCTTTAATCCCTTCGCTTAGTGCATCTTCTCTCAGTCACCTGGCTAGCAATCGTCGCCTGCTTCCTCCTTATGGACCGGCCCAAGTTGTTGCCCTTTTTGAAATTTATCTAAGCTTCACATGACACTTGTCGTAGTCACCGTTGTTGTAGTCGTCGTTGCCCAGTCTTTCACAGACTCTGAGTTCCAGGGCCATAGAACTGCGGAGCTTCGGAGCTCCATAGACATCCGCTGGCAGTTGCGAAATTTCCGCAATCTCGCGCCTTTAAAGTTCCAGCAGTTATCATTAGAGAGCGCGAGCTTGTCTTCAATTTTCCACACACTCACACTCGCACGCCCGTCTCCTTCAGATTGTTATTGTTGCCCGCGGTCCACATCTGCAGGCAATCCGTTGTCTTTTTTCTATATAACTTTTTGTTTTGCTTTTCAATGCACCATTTGACGCGCGCTTTTTTTTCTTTTTTTTTTTTTTGTATTTTTGCCCCTCGCAGCTATAACTGGCAATTGCACGAACCATTTGCTGCCTTTACCTTCGGTTAGGAACTGTCGAGGGCCTTCATAGGTGAGCATGCGATGATGATGCGCTACGATTTTGGCTTGAAGGCATATCAATATGTATGGAAAAGATAGAAATTCAGGTTATTTTTAGTAGGAAATTGATTTAGAGATGAAAGTTCCACAGTAAACGGAAAAACAGATTCAATAACACATTTCTAAAAACCCGTTTAATAAGTTTTTAACAGCCAAAGTTCGTGGAGTTACCCGACAATAAAGCCTTATGATGGTAAACATCAGAAAATCACACCTCAATGACCCAGGATCTCCTTCAAAAGTTGGATGGTCCACGGGCGAAAAGCAACACCCTCGTCGGCGGACTTATCACAATATCTCATGGACACCTTATTTACTTTTAATGAAGTGTTGCCTAGATATCGATTGTGGACGATGAACGTTGGTCGATCGTTCGTTCTCTTCTGCGAATCGTTTGAGGGGTAATTGATGGCGAAACTGTTCTGGAGGCTCTTTGGAGCTGTCAATTTGTTGCACCACTTAATAAGCAGACCATAAATGCGATATGTAAGGCATTTCTCCCTCAATGCCAGTGCCAATTTGAGGGACTCAACTCAATTCCACTCAGCGTGCACCTCTCACTCTCTCCGTCGGGCAGATGCGTGGCGGCAATTTGTTGCACCCAAATGCTAGCCACATGCCACAGTGGGAGGACAGAGAGATGGGGAATGCCAACCCATCCCAACCCATATGGTAAGCCCTTTTTGGTCCCGGCCATGCTGCAGCAAATCATTGCGCACGCTGCGATCCCGAGATTATCTTGTCCGATTGCGTTTACAAGACATCCGGGAGAGTGAGACGGGGTCTCGGGGCTCTGGAGGCCTCTGCCTGGAGCGGTCTTCGTCCGGCCAGTTCTCTCGCCTGGCCATAAACGCAATTAGAAGAACAATTGTTAGACATGCAAAGCGGGGACGTGGCCCTTACTGGGCCTGGTCTCGATTGCCATCTCGGGATTGAGGGTCGGGTGTATGGAGGTGGGAAAACCTTGGAGGATATATGGGTCCGTGTGTGTGCGTGTTTATAACTCAAATGAGCAATTACCTTACAAAGGATTTGGTGTGTTAGAAACAAGCAAGAACATTCGCCGTTGTCGTGGCTTTTAATAAACTCTTCACGATCTCTTAGCTAAGAAGTTCAGCTTCAGGGCAAGTTTCAGCTTGGGGCACAGTGGGTCGAGATCGCGGGAAATACTAAAGAAAATATAAAATATCAAATCGAAAAGACTTAAAGCTTTGTTATTAAATTCCCCCAAAAGGTTTATTTAAAAGTTATATTTGTATATATTTTATTAACAACAAACTAATTGTTTGAATTGGTTAATGTAAACACTATATACATAGGTTAAAAATTTTTCTTAAATAAAAAAGTAACGCTCATGGTAACTCCACATTACAAGCTAGAACAAGCTAGGAACATGAAAATTCTTTAAAGGTGGAGCGTACAATAATTGTCATCAATAAGAATGTAAATGTTAATCTTGGTGAAAGATCTTTTTCCATTTACCCTTAAAATTAGATATTATATTATAAATTATATATTCAAAATGTATTAAAATTAATTCAATAAAAATGTAGAGATCCCAATGTCCCAGACACATTGCGCATTTTAAAAAATTTTAAGGTGTAGTGTGTCTTAATGATTTCGTTCTGGCATAAAATCCCTTCAAAATCAATTATTAATTTTTGATTTCCTCAACACACAATTCATTTTAATAGTTCTCTACAGTTTGAACGAGGCATACGAAATGCGGAGTCAGAACTTTATGATATTTTTAATTCTTCTCGTGCCACGCATGCAGGCACAAAATCAACACCTTAATAAAGTAAGTATTTCTAATTTTTGCTTAACGTTTTAACCCGACCACGCTTTTTTAATCGTATATTGAAAAGTTGTTTGAAGATTTCGAGGAGTTCTATGCGAAGTTAGACTGTCCCGACGGGTATGTTCTTGAAAGCTCATTTTGATTGCAGTAATATTAATTCATTTTACTTTTTTAGCACGCTTCAGCCAATAAGTATGGATGGTAAAATATGCATTCGATTTTGAAATTGACTTCATTATGTTTTTACAGTTGTCGAAATGAAGGAGAAGGCCAAGGCAAACCCCCATTCTGACTATGATTTCGAAACACTATGGAAAGCCCATACCATGGATACATTTATTAAAAAGGTAGATAATGATCGCCTGTTTGCCACGAAATGCGGCTTATGGACTAAAGAAAACCAAAAGAAACCTATGGCCCGGACCTTTGGTTTATTGACGGGAGTTTTCAGACACAAAATGTGCTACCTTTTAAGCTACTATGATGGTTGTGGAGTACGACCAGAACACCGTCCAATCAAGGAAATACATTATATACATCATGGACGAACTACCGAAAAACCTGTCCAGACTACCGCAAAACCTAACCAAGATGCAACGTGCACGCCCATCGACGAGAATATTCTACTTCCAAATGGTATAATGCAAACGAAAAAGTACATGAACTGCGTTTTTGCCAACCAAACAAGTTTCAAATTTCCTATGGGTCAATCAGATAATTCAGGATCGCAGGGAGGATACAAACCCCCTAA